>JAOXJJ010000481.1:1053041-1063741 GCA_025769935.1 Phoenix roebelenii
GAAATTCCTATTGATCCAACGAACAAAGTAAATAGTACCAATACAAGCAGAGGAAATAGCATAGTATTGTCTGATTCGAGTATTTTGAGCTAATTTAAGTCAAATTTAATCGAACTAAGTTTAGCTCCAGCTCAGCTCATTTTTTAAAGCAAGCGAGTTTAATTTGAGTCAAATTTTGAACCAAGGCAATGGGTCTCACTCTTCTTGCCTCCTAAAAATGACTTTAAGCATTGTTTTGTCTTTACTAATATTATCACTAATTATCCTAACCATAAATCTGCAGCATCCAGTTGCCCCTCAAATATCTTAAGATGCAGGACATGTTCAACGCATCTACTCTGCATGGTTGTGCACTTGAAGACAACAATGCATCAATTAGGGCCTGTCTCAGTATAGATAACTTCTAACAGAAAGCCCCTGACTCAACTCTTCAAACCAAGTTACATGAACCAATTACATATGCCACCAAACAGCTGCATATAAATACACTTCCCGCAATTAATACTACATCAAACTCTAGTTACTAAATTACAGCTAGTTTTATCCAAACAGGGGTCTCATATTCTTCTTTTCCTCGAAGATCTGCAAAAACTGGTAAGGCATTAAACATATCATGGGTGGCCAAAATTAACTAGAAACCTAGCAAATAGGAGCAGATATATCTTGTATGGCAAACAATACCATGCACCACATGCCACCATTTAAAAAGGAGATTGGCAAAGTTAATCTTAATCATGGTCAATCTTCATTTCAACTAATGATTACAAAAAATTCACCAAATAGATCTTCGGGAGTCCACAACAATCGCCACATATGTTGCAATTAATTCAGCAAGTCCGCACTGCTAATTTAGCATTTTATAAGCTAAACAAGAATATGGTTAAACTAGAAAATGGTTAATTTAATATACATATAAGCACAACTTCTAGCATATTAAAATGAATACTCTGTATATCACAGATATTGTAAATTCCACCTCATCCACCTCATCAAAATGATGTTTTCTCTAATTTTCATTCGTCTCTGGTATTCTTCAGTGTGAGGAGAGCAAATGCTATCAATGAAACTACAACTTCAAAACCAAGAATGGGATGAATGAATGAAGTCCTTTCTATATCACTCAGCTATCCCCATAGTATTCTTGTGCAAGACCGAGCATAGGAGCAGTGTCTATGGTTTTCTCTTCTATTTTTCTGCAAAGATTTTGGATCAGTTTGCGCACATGCTTTCGACCCTCAGGTTTGCTCCATAGAGTTTGAAGAATTTCAGCTGGAATGACTGTTGCAGGTTGTGCAACCCATTGATGGTGATCAACCATCGTACCATTCAATCTATCAACCAAAAGAAATTGAAGAAATAGTAAACCTCAAGTATAATTAAACACGAAGAAACAGTAGACTTCATGAAAAAAGCTAATCAATGATTTCCTAGCTAATACTCTTTGATGGTGATCAGACCATGTTATCAGGATCCCTCCAATTTATTATCTATAGTTTACCTGTTTAGGATCTTCACCATGTTGCCATATTCGGATAATTTGAAGTGCACATCAAAAGTGTCAATATCTCTGCCAATTATTCTCTTGACTTGCCCATAGGATTCACATATGTTCTGAATCCTTGTTATTCCGCTGAGGGGGTTCACTCTTGAGATTCTCACAACAGTTGTTTTGGGTGCGTCAATCCTGTAGATTGTAAGCTTCTTTCCTACTACAGATACAGTGGCTACTGCAAGAGCCCTTTCCTTTGATTCTTCTGACTGCAAAAAGAACAACAACGGGTATGAGAGTCTCAGATCCATAGTCCTCTCTACTTCTAACCTTTTCCTGCAGAAACTTACAACATATAATAATAGGTAAAAGTCATAGCCTGAATCCTTTGAAGCAGGATGAAATCTGAAGTCTGAAGAGCTTGAGAAGGGAAAACTATTTTTTCTACTTACAAGGGTGACTATCAGATAGATAAAGTTAGAACCAAACTGCATAAAAGAAATGAAGGTTATCCTGGGATAGTAATTGGGCTCCTAATGGGGAGAAAAGCATTCAGATTGGATGTTCTACCTCGTTGAAAGGTTTCTATTTGACTCTATATCACCAGGAGCTTTTGCAACCAAACATGAGCATGTCATGGACAGGCTCAATACCTGTGGTGCACGGCTATAATTAGTAAACTTAGGAGGCGGACATCAGATTGCATTGGCTTTAATTTAAATCCAGGCGTAACCTGTCCTATGAGTATGCTGTTTGTAGCGTACTCTTTGATTATCAGATAGAAAACCTATCAAAAATTTAATGTCCCTGACCAATATGTGAAAAACAAAATTTTGTACAAGCAAAGATAAAACCTCTAGAATCACAAGCAGAGGAAACAGAGAATTAGAACATACGGTAACAGGACAAAATGTGGTTGAGATGGGTTATAAGGAGAAGTGGACCTAGCTGCAACCCAACTTGTTTTGAAACTTAAACAAATATAAACCCATGCACAGGCAATGTGTACAGAATGGGTGTCAAACAAATAAAACAATAGATTGGTAGTCAGTGTCAAAAGGTTGTTAGAGACTTCTGGGAATGATTTTTTTGCAAACAATCGTTTTCTAAGCTTTTCTGTTTAAGCCATGAGTTGCATGATGTGCAAGTTCATTAGAGGTGTAACCCTGAATTTAATCTACTAAATGTCACTTGTTTGAGTAAGCTGCTTAGTCTTGAGCAGACGGCTTTCAGAACGAGTTTATCCACAGTACAGTTTAAAAAGATGGTTATCTTTACAGCAGATAAATGAACATAGAAGTATCAAAAATTCACAAGAATATGTATCACCTCGTACTCAACATAAACACTGGATCCCGTGGAGCCCATGGCAAGGCCAGTGATGCACCCCCAGAATGATAGTGCATGTTTCAGCTGATAAAATGATGTATTTTCTGGCAACCCCTTGACCATTACTGTCCGAGTTGGATTTTTGAGAAAAGCTGCAGGAAAATCTCCATCTTTGGCAGGCTCCATGTTAGACAATCTGCTGTGAAACTTTATAGGAGAAGTTGCCTCTACAACAACATCTGCACCGCATACAGCCACACCAGTTTTACTTAGAGCTTTAATCAGCCCCTCTTCCGTCTGCAAAAATGTTAAGATTCCATCAGACTTTCAAGAGACAGCTATATAGGTTCCATGGCTTGAAGAACTAACAACTTGGGAAACAAAGGAACCAAACATGCAAACTATGAGGCCACAGAAAACATTAAGTTTTTGGCGGTCATCTAAAACAGTTTATTTTACATTTAGTACGTGCGGTAGATATTCTGAATCATGAACCATAAACTGAAATCAGGAATCTAAGATGATTGAAACACGTGAAAGTGTGTGCTTCGAAGAGGGGAGGAGGGTAGGTTCTGGCTAGTTGGCAAGTCCAGGACTCCAGATTGTGGCCTGCCTCTCCTAACGACATTTGCATGCAAGAAGCCTATGATTAAATTTTTATCCATTTTTCAGCCACATTCTAAATCCCAGAAGTTTTTGAAGTAATCCTTATCTATGTCTACGTGTCATACAGTCAATGCTGCATGGGGACAATGCTGTGTCAGAATAGAAAAAAATACAGGACACCGAGACACATTGAACACAAATTTTTATATCTCTAAATTAAAATTATAGTTTCTTTTATTGTATTTGAAATTAGATTATTGTGAATCTATACCTATTAGGAGAGGATTCACATGGCAACCCCTGCTATACAACTCAGGGTCCATCAAGCCAATCTTTAAGAGAATATAACCATGTGAAAAACTTGTTTGCTAACCACATAACTCTGTTGGTCCCATTTTTCACTGTATTTGGTACCATTTTTCACACTCTGAGAAAAAAAAAAATGGAAGTATCTGATATGTGACAAGATTTAAGGATGCAGGTTCTTTATGGTAGGCTTTTCTGTATGGATATCCATGCAAGCTATGATAAAAGGCATGAGATAGTGGGGCAGAAGTACCTTGAAACAAACATAAGCATAGTTGTATCTGTTCTCTCTTCTTGTGCGAACAACACGGATTTCAGTAATCGGCCCACAATCATGGAAAGCAAGACCGATATCATTGATCTTGGCTGCTTTCAGCAAAAATTTCACCAAGAGGCAGTTTTCACGACTTCCTGTTCCTTCATGTAGAAAAGCATCCAAGTTCTGTGGTTGAGTTGAGAAAGCATCCTCATCCTTTGACTCAGGCTCTAGATAGTCGAATGCTGCAATATCAGAATCACTTTCTTCACTCAAAAGTTGGGACTCCAACATATCTGGGGACCCCATTGCTTTTCCATTTTTACTTAATTGAAGATTCACATTTTTAATATCGTAGCCCCTAGGTTGATTCTTCTGGGAACTATCTCTTACCTTTGAATGTAATGTGTTTACTTCCCTTGGTTCCTCTGTGTCTGTGTGCCCTGCAGATTTCCTGTACTCGTTTTCATCATTCAAAGTCAGTAACTTTATACTTTCATCAACAAAGCCCCTCATTTCTTTGTCATTTTTATTATTGGTTACATGTGCCCAAGATCCAGCCTTATGTGTGTCTTTTGAAAGTTCAATTATTCGCTCAAGAAGACCTTTGACTTCTGATTTCTTCTCAGAATCCTCTCTAATTTCCTCTTTTGGATTCAAGGACTTGTCTTGCTTCATATTTTTCTTGTCGATTACATCATCATCTTTGGAGTCTTTTTGATTTCTTTTGAATAGATCAACTAAACCAAAGACATGCTTGTTTTCCTCTCTCAAATTTGAAGTCTCATGTTTCAAAGTGTCGGTCTTTCTGCACTTCAAACCCACTTCTGTATTTCTTCTAAAAAAGTCAACCAAATTAATGACCTTTTGATCTGATGGTGCGATGTCATTCAATGGCGAACTCTGATTAGGTGTCAGGAAATTAACATCTGTTGCTTGAGAGTTCTGATTTGGTTCCCTGCATTTTTTGCCTCTCAGGTACTCTTCATTACCATTTGGAGTAGCTTCAGTTAATTGAGCCTCATGTCTGTGCATGCTGATAGAATTTTCTTCATCCTCAGCAATATGACTAAGCGAGCGAGATTGCTGCAGGCTCCCCACTGTTTTAGGAGATGCAGGACTATCTACTGATTGTTCCATTTGTTCTTTTTCAAATAGTTCTGTATCCTCCAAACTTCTGACAGATGATAGCACTGATGAATCTATATCCGCTGCACTATGAGATTCTGTTATATTTGACAGCTCTGTTAACAAAGCAAATCCTTTTCCAGGCATGTCAAGCTCTCCAATATCTGAATTTTCGTTTATAACTGCAGCCTTAGGAGTTTCCTCTGCTGTAACGTGTGACTGTGAACTTGCAATTTGGCTGTCACTCAGAGATCCAGGCAGCATTTTTGATTTCATTTCTGCTAAGATATCTTTTAGAATGTACCATGATCCACCCACCTCATCATGAACTTCTTTTGTCTTGGGAAAGACACCAGGATGTGTTATCATATATCTGCACAAGAAATGGGATGAAAGGACATCAATAAGCACAGAAAGGGGAAGACATAAGCTTTTAGAGTATTATAAGTGAGATGCCAAATGCATGGCCTATACAAGCATAACAACACAGGATAATACTGTTAATTCTCTCTCAGAAGAGATGAAGAATGCCTATCATGGAGGAAACTTAAATAATCTTGACAGGCCACTAATTCTAGAAAGTACCTTTGATAATGCCAGAAAGGAAGCAGAGAAGACTGCAACCCAACATAATCAAATGGACTGGGCAAGAGTTGACATTTTTTTTCCAGCAACCCTGAATTTTATTAAACCATTATGCTAACAAATGTCAAAGCAAATGGTCATTAACCAATGGAATTTGGCTAAGCAACTGGTACCCTTCCTCCTATTCAGAGGAAGTGGTGGTGTACCTTTTGTATCCATAATGTGCAATTTGTTGGTGGCATTTATGTGCAAGGTTTGCGAAAGGCGCAACATGTGGATGTGGGGGGGAATGTGATGCAATTATTGTATGGGCACAACTGGGTCACTGTAGTGGTGGGATAGGTGTGCGAGTTGCTGGGGCAAGTGATGCAGTAGTCAGCTGTATGCCCAACAGCTTGTCAGGTCTAGTGGGGAAGGTTACCCCCATCGCCAGCCCCACTCCTAGCCTAGAACCAAACTATCAATTCTTTTTCTTGACATGAAAATTATATGAAACATAGGTTTCTTATATCATATATAGTTTTAAAAAGAGAGATCATTTGATATGTAGAGTCATACAAAAACATGACATGTAGAGGAAAGCTGGTCTCGCAACATAGGTATATACACTCCACTATGTGAACAGAGAAGGGGTCAAGGAGCATTAGCTTGAATCTCGTCTGGGTCCTTGCTAGAATCATCAAGGTATGTTTTTGATGGTTGTAAAAAGGTTTCTACGACAGTTCAAACTTTTGGCATTCAGCCAAATATTGGATGCAACATCAACTATTTAGTTGTAGTTCATAGAGGACATGAAAGACTGTAATTCATGAACCAATAAAATTTACCATAGACCCTTATGGTCTTGCAACTGGCACTCAAATACTTATATTAAGAAGCAATGAAAATGGTCTATAAACTTGAATTATGAGTAAACAGTGAAGTTTGTTGATGTCATAAACCATTATACTTTATTTATAATTATTAACATATATGTAAACATATACCTGTTTGTTCTTGTACCATAGCTGTACTGTATCCTATTTCTTTAAGATTTGACAGATCGGTGTATCGTATTGTGTCTTATTTGTATCTCATATCTATACTCATGCTTCATGGTCAAGGATATTTTCATTCCTTTTTCTTGAGACCACCCTTGTGAAGAGTTTTAGCATCAACTTCAGGCAAGTAATTCCATCCACCTCCGACTACACCAATAATTCCTTGATGCTTTCCACTTATAATCCATTAAGAAACCACATTCATAACTAATATGACTTAAAATATCTACAACTCTGCCTTTGTCAAATCCACTATGTAGCAATAGAGGAAAGAGACTAAAACCACCATAGGAAAATGCTCCTCCAACCTATTATCCAGTAAGAATATAATTAAGCAAGGCACAACAGTGCCATTTTACTTAACATTATACATTACTCCCAGCAAGGTTGACAGGATCATGTCCCCTTAAAGAGCTGGTATAGCTCCTTGCAGTACTCATAATATGGAACTTTGTTCTCCTTGACCAAGAAAAAAATTACACTCAAAATTCCTAGCTCCTAAAACTCTCCACTCTTATCGCTCCTCCTTTCTTCACTTATAATTCAAAGGATCTTACTCTGTTGACTCCATTGAGGACAAACAAAATTCAACACTTAACGACAAAGCAAGATCGAGTAGGTTCTGAATGACCAAACAATGTTAAATGACCATAATATCTACAGCACTCCATGTAAGGCCAGTACAACACAACCCACTTTGAAAAATCTCTGCACTAACACTTCGAGCGAGCTTACTTCCAATATTTTAAGTTCAGTATCTCGTAAAAGGACAACACTTTGCTATCAACATTCTACCAACATTTCACAACTTACCGACATTCCAAGATAATCTTCGAGTTGTTTGTCATAAATTAATTAAAAAAACTGGGCATGAAACCTCTCAATTTCTTTTACTTGTGACCGACGATTCTTGTAGTTCTGGATAGCCCCATAACCTTAAAATTTCAACCATAGCATTAAAATACCATTGGAAGTTATTCAATCCCACCTACTCTTTATTTTCCAGACAAAATAGGAGAAAAGCAGAGAAACATAGCGCTAATGTTTCAAAAAAAAATCAAAATCAGCAGATAAATGAAAGGAGAAAGAAACATAGGATGATCATTGAGAACCTCTGGATGAAGGAATTTACAGCTTCTATCTTCCTCTCTTTGGCGACCTCAGCCTTCTTGGAGACCTTCTTAGGAGGAGGAGGAGAAGAAGCGAACCATCTTCGCGGTCTGGGAAAGCCTGATCGGCCAATTCACAGTCTCAGAAAGCAATAGCGAAGACCAAGTTTGGAAAAATAAAAGAAGAATCGAAAGGGGGAAAGAATTTGGAGAAAAGAAATTGAGAGGGAGTACCTTTCTTGGGCATCCGGAGCTCTGCTTCTAATAGAAACAGACGAGACAGCGCCATATGCGCGTGAGAGAGAGAGAGAGAGAGAGAGAGAGAGGGAAGAGGAAGGGGTCTCGGAGGGTTTTAAGGGTTTTAGAGAGGAGAGGAAAAGGATGCGGCCACAAGCCCACACTGCGGTTAGACACGCGCCGCGCATGTGATATAGAGTAACGGATAGCCGTGCCCTTTCGTTTTGACGCCCACTTGATGCTTTTCTCTCGTTTTGATGCCAACTTGATGTTTTTCTCTTGGTTGGTCTTGGGGATGCAAATGAGTTGGATCAGTCTGAGTCATAAATAATCTCGATCCAACCTAATCTCTTATTTGGATTCAATCTCTTAGTTGGACCATGACCTAAATGAATAATATATCAGGTCTGTGGTTATAATTTCTGACCCAACACTCCAACAGGTCATTCGGATCGGATTGAGTCGGGTTCATGTATAACCTGGCCCGACCTAAAAAATTTGGATCCAAATTGGCTTTTGATCGGGCCCAGGTTGGATCCCTATACTTGTCATTTTCTGTGCTTGTTTTTTTTTTCAATGAGTGAAAATTACAGAAAGCAAGTTATATAGGAACATACGAGTGAAAGTGCCTAAGCATCAAAGATTGATGTCATTATAAAATAACCTAATAACGATAGACTCAATCTGGTTAGCTATAAGATTATTTTTTTTGTCCATATATGCAATACTTTTTTTCTTGAGTAGAAAAGAATTGTATTTATGCTAATCTTTTTATTCAGCAGTGATATCTTCTGAATTTATTAAAATGCATCTACTACCATTTTTTCTAAACATCCTACTAGAAAAACATGCATGGGCCAAAATAAAGAATATAGTTGGCCAAGATAAAGAATATAGTTTTGATAATGACATATGATAAAGTTCAACAACAGCAAAGGACTCATCATGAATCCATCTTCTTTTACGTGGCAAAAATATACTCTATTTTACCTTCATTAGTTTGAACTTCCTTCTTAAGAAAATAATGTTCTTATTTAATGTAACTAATATAAGCTTTTATGTAAACTCGTGCCATTTGATAGTATACAAGAGATAGTCTCTTCTATTCCTCTCGTCCTCAAACACAAGAAAAGATTAGAGGAATAGAGAGTTAGAGACCCTTAAGCACTCCTACAGCCCTAACGGTGTACTGGATTCGGGTCGAATCGAGTCGGGTCATAAGGTGGAAAACCCAAAATTGCCCCAAAAATTAAATGGATAGAGTCGGGTCGGAATTTAGTAAACCCGGGACAAACCCCAAAAATGGAACGGATCTAATTTTAGAACCTGGCCCGACTCCATAAGTCCTTTAAATCGGGTTGGATCACATTTAAGTGGGTCGGGTCGGGTCGGGTCGAGTCATGGCTCAAACCGACCCATTTGCAGCCTTAATTGGTCTAGTCTCCTTATTTCTTCTTATGAGGACTCATTTGGTTCAGAGTTCCTCTCACTGAAATATTTCTTCCAAAATGTTGATAACTAGGTATATGATATCTAGAAAAGTAATTTTTGTACATTTGATTGATAATGAGAAAGTAACATATTTTAGAGTACCTTATATTTGGCTGAACATCTATTTTTTTAGCAAAATTGCATAAAATACCTATCATGCCCTTAATAAGTAGAAAGATCTTATCATATTTTATCTAAAAGCTTAAGGCCACTTTTGAAAAAAAAATATCCCAATTTTCAGTCCGTAAGAATTGAATTTTCTCATGTCCTACAAGAGTTTTTTTGTTTTATGAAATATGAAAATCTTATTTTTATGGATGCCCATCTTTCTTGCTTAAAAACTCCAACCAAATATAAGATATTTTCTTAATTGTATTTTTTCCCCTCTTCCTGTGAATTATACGAGTCCTTGGATTGTTTAATGATAGGAACTAGCATGTTTTCCAAAAATGGATATTTTCATCGCGATAATGACAGGGTAAGTGATAGACCTAATTTGTGAATCATGCTGCGGGGAATATTTTCTGATATTGCCACTAGCTTTGGTACTTTGAACGCTCGGATTTTGTCAAACAAGTAACTTGGATGGTGGTGGTTAATGTATGTATACATGTATACTTTAACTTGTGGACTATTTTAGGTGTATTAAGCTAAATGAAAGCTAAAATTAAGAAAAAGAAGCCACTGAGATACCATAGTGATCTCTGCATGATTAACAAAATTAAATTCCCCAATGTGATGCTGGCAACATGGGTTTCATGCCCATTCATGTCGAGAAGCCAAAGAACTGCAGTATACCAAAACACCAAAACCATACAGAATTTTGGGCAAAACGTAATGTCCAGAATTTTGAAGCATAGCAAGAAGTTTGTTGTTATAGTAAGGATGGTCCCAGGTGCCTTCGCCACATAGAAATTAATTAACATTTCGTTGCCAATCTCTTGGGCCGCTGTGGGCTTCTTTTGATTTGTTTTGTCACGGCCCTTTGATGTCTGGTTTGCTTTTTTTTTCTTTCTTTTTGCCGTTTTCAACGGTCTCGGTATTAGTTGAGTTTTGTGGTTTTTTTTTTTTTTTTTATAAGATAGAAGATTCATATAATTTTAGTATGAGTACATCCAACAAAA
>JAOXJJ010000481.1:1063841-1095296 GCA_025769935.1 Phoenix roebelenii
AACAAAATTAAAAAATAAAATAATATATATATATATATATATATAGTCAATCTATAAGGCTCCTCCAAAATGCTTTGTTATAGAAGATGCAATCCAATATGCAGCTATGGCTATGTCACTGGAACAAGGAATGTTCATTCATTATGTACTCCTATCTACAAAGGACACAACTCGGTCTACAGCTCTATTTGCTTCACGATGTTTATGACTAGCTCTGAAAGACAAACATCTACCGGCAATCCTCTAAATATGCTTCTAAGGGATGTTCATTCATCGTGTACTTCTGTGTCCCTATCTAGCCAATCACCATCGCAATGTCTTCCTCAAGATGGATAAATTCAGCCCTAAGGATGAATTCTCGTGCCACTCTTAACTTAGCACTAGAAATAGAGATACCATAGAGCCGACTATGCCTGCAACAATGAGTCTTGAATCATGGCCTTTGAATACAAACCCAACACCACCTCTTCCACCATCATCCAAAACGTTACCATCATAATTCATCTTAAAAAAGTTTGGATTGGGGTTCCTAATTGATAAAAATTGTTCTAAGCATTATCACTGCTGAAAAGAAACCTCGTATCTCCCTCGCTATCAACTGCTCCCCGACAGTAGGTAAATAAATGATTTCTGAAGCTTACAATAACCCCGGCGGCTGGATGATGCAATCAAAAAGTTTGAGATTTCTAGCTAGCAAGATATAGTATGTGACATAAGCCATCCGGATACTATGATTTTTTTTTTATATATTTTCATAATATGCATTATATGTGCTTTTCCTTTCTTTTGGTAGATATATGCGTCGTTTTATTGATAGACTTGGAAAGGAAAACTTAAGCAGGTACTAGGCATAAAAATTTAGTAAGTGAATCCAACCAAGTCTAATAGATGTCTACTAATTAATACCAAATCAAATCAAATCCTAAGAAAGGCATTTCTCTTCTATTACCTTCCTTTACCTCTTTGTTGTGTACAATTAAAACCACCAACACCATTAATAGTCACCCTCTCCTTCCAAGTCATTTAGCATGCGCAGCTCATGATGGAAGCCGATATGAGAACATGGAGACATCAATAATCAAGATGTAATCATGTAAGAGTTTTCCTCCTCCTTTTTTTCCTTTTTTCTCTTTCCAATATTTCAAAATTATATTCTTCATCTTTTACATATTCATCAAGACTTATTTTATCATTTTAGCTTGATCTAAAACCTATCAAAGACTGTTATCTAAAGAGTAGGTATTTTATCTTCTTTTCCTCCAATCAAATATTGATTAGTCCAAAAAATCTTGATGTTGGCTTTTTGGTCCTCTAAGTTTTATACATGCTTTGATTTAATAAAAGAACTTTGTAAAACAATGATCATTGTGATCATTGGAAGCCCTGCATTAAGAAGCCTCTGCATTATTTTTCTACATAAATTCAATTGTTGATTAAAAGATTTAACGTTTTCACTGCCCATATCCTATGTACTTCCAAGTTTTGTAGGTGACTAAGGTGAGAAGATTTTTGAGAAGGATAAAGAAGGGTAAAGGAATAATGAAGGACAGAAGAATTTGGCATGGTATTTCACATGGGTTTCATGTAGTTGAAAGAGGTGATCAATCAGAAGGCTCCATACTTGCCCAAAGAGAGCAAATAGAAGACTCTGAGATTTGGTTATTTGGAGCTTTTGATCATAATATGGGAGATAGCATTGCAAAGTATCTATGGTCAAATATTTTCGACGAGATACATAATGAGGTAAAGAATAGCAAACAAACTTCTTTTTTTTTTTAAATCAATATCTGAATTCATATAAGTTGATTAAGTATACTTAACCATGAAATATAAGAAAGTTGAAAGATGGATCAAAAAATTGAAAGTAAGCTTGACTTTTTTATTTTTATACTTAAGAAAACAAACTTTTTTTCCCTTTCTTCGCATATGTAATTCATTTTTAACTCAACAGGAGCATCATGCCCTCATGTATGACTACCAAGAAGGATATTTATATATGTGGATTGACCTATATTAAGCATGTGTTCATGACAAATACGTATACATCAATTATAATAAATGTATGTGCATTTGAGGGAAGAGGCATAATAGTCCACCGAAGTCCAAAATGATCAAACATGCAAAAAAAAAAAAAAAGTAACCTATTTTTGTAAATGCATAACTAAAGTTCAATTATTGTGCAAAGTCTCTAAAGTAGTTTACTTAAATAATAATTTTTGATTGGTTAATTATAATGTCATGAACACATTCTCTTCAAATAATTTGATCCCCAAATATAAGCTAATAATTTGTATATGTAACAAGTGACTCTCAGATGGCAATTCCTTTTTCAAGCAATGCCATTTGGGTCATTAAATAACTATAGGCGCTGACGCCCGGAGTATCATCAGCTACACCAACTCATTTCAAAGTTTTGAGTTTAGTAGCAGAATAGATATTCAAAACTATTTTTAAGCCTATACCATTTTGCATTTATCACAACTTAAAGCATTTCTTCTTGCAAGCAAAATCAGCCAAAACTTCCTTATTACCTAACCTTGATATCTATAAAAGAATCCCCAACAGAGCATTAAGAGACATTAGTAATTTTTCGATATTAGACGCTTAACGTACAAAATAAAAAAGTTTCAGATCAATATTTGCATGGTGAATGAAAAATAACTCAAGGATCAACTGAACTTTAACAGTAGCAACTAGTGCAACCACCAATTTTTCATTTTCGGTTCAAAAAAAAAAATCAACTAGAAATGTGCTCAATTTGTTATGGGCTCGTTTGGTTCGCGGAAAAAGAAGGGGGAAAGTGTGGTCAACGGAAAAGTAATGAGATGTCTCTTGTTTGGTTGGAGTTTTCAAAGGAGAGAGATGGAAAAGTTGTATTCCCATGGGAATATGATTGGAATCACTCCATTTTTACTTTTTCCCAAAAAGTCCCTTCAGCATTAAAGAATCATTAAAGAGGCATTAAAAATCTAATTTTTATTAAGGGCATAATAGGAATTATACATAACTTTCCTAAGAAAGCGGATGACCAACCAAACATAAGTATTTTGGAAATTTGTCACTTTCCCATGGTCAATCAAACATGCCAAAAATACTTCCCTAGGCATCCTCTTCCTAGGAATTTATTTCACATTAATCATATTCCTACGAGGGAAAATACTTCCCGCGAACCAAACGAGCCCTATGTGTTTCCCATATAGTATGGTATAAATTTTGTTGGATCAGGTTGGAAGAAAGGCCAAAGAAATAATGAAGAAAGCCTATCTAATCACAGCACAAAAACAGCAGCGAGATAGAGAAAATGAGCCTGGAGGCTTCACAGCGATGCCCGTCGCGAATGGGGAGAGCTTTGTGGTGGCAAACTTTGGTGAGTATAGAGCCGTGGCATGCATAGATGGACTGGCCACCGAAATAGACGAGATGCATCTAAAAGAGAAGAGAACATGCTCCATGAAAGGTACATACTGCCCTCATCTTGCTTCCTTAGTGGTACCATATCTATTGTAACACAATATAAATAAATTATCATCATGGGAGTCAATAATTTCACAAATCTAAAAATCTTCTCTGAGTGCCCCTTCTCTAAGATGATATCCTTTATATTAGATCGCATGTGTTAATTCCGATTAGAATGGAAAAAAATTATTGGCTTATCAAATTATCTACCGAGCCGTGAAAAAGATTCAACGAAAGACAAAAACAAATCCACTATCTATTTTATATCAAGCAATACAATTTCAAATATTCAGTTTTTGAATGTCTTTGAACAAGTTATTTCATTTACTACTAAATAAATCCCTCCAATAGCTTAAGCTTTTCGGGTGTGAGACCTAGGTGCTATTAGGTTTGATGTGCGTCACGGTCTGATTAGTCATGTAGGCTCCTCACTGGGGATACTAGGGTGTAGTAGAACCCGGGATTTTTGGAGTGCGTCTACTTGAGGAAAATCCTATAAAGATCCCACCCAAGTCATGACGACTTTGTTTCCAAAGTAAAATTATATGTTCTAGAAAAAAATATTTTCTCTTATTTAACAAGCTTATAGTTAAATAATCCTTACAAACCAAGAATGGCGCCGTCACTTGGTTTGTGTTTACCCTTGATGCATTTTCGCAACTAAGCTCATGTTTGACATGTTTTACATGTGAACTTGCTAGATCTATGACATCATATGTGCCTTAAAAATGATGGCGAGAAACCTCGAACAAGCTCAAGATTGATTGTTAAGGCTTACAAAGTAACAACCCAGATCGAGTTCGTTATCTTAGCAAGTGATGGTGTATGGAAGGTACTAATTAATTTTCAACATTTTTTTTTGTGTGTGTGTATTGAAATTTCTGCAAAGTCTGCCATCCTTTTCTTTTCATTGTTATTACCATGTCTTAGAAACATAAGAAAATATTTGTGAATTCCATTTTAGGTGATGAACAACCAGGAGGCTGTGGACTTGATAAGACACACAGAGGATGCTCAACTGGCAGCAGAAGGTCTGGCTCAGGAGGTTCTTTCTAGACTGAGCAAATCAACCATCTCATGCATTGTGAGTCGCTTTCACTGACAAATTCTTGATCTTTACTCTTCCTAAGTGTAACTCGGTGACACTCTGAAGAAAGGATAGTGATTTACAGAGAATATCTGATTTTAAGTAGGTACCAATGTTATGTAATAAATGATTTGAAGAATGTATGGTGTGAAAAAGGAGAAGAGTAGTTTTTTTTTTAATTTATCATCTACTAAGTTTACTTTCCTATATGCTAACGGATGGTAACATTGTCGTCCATATGAAAATTCATGTGCTGCTGCTGCTGCTGCTTCTTCTTCTTCTTTTGGGACTTGATCCTGAGAGACATCCTTTTTCTTTTTCTTCTCCCAATACCAAATATGATTTTTTTTTTTTTTATGTTGAAGGTTGAAATATGTAAAATTTAAACCATTAGATGTGATCTACAAAGCTTAAAGTGCATGAGTAATATAGTTAAAAGCGCCTTTTTCTATGCGCCGAAACACTTTTAAATCGATGAGTTATCGTGCATCTAAGACCATACACACGCAAGATTCCGATGCATGCAAGAGATCTATAAGACACATGAATTTTCATATAGTGGGATTTGCAGTCGAAGTAAAAGATCTAGCCTTCCACATTGCCAATGTGCAGTGTACAATTGGCGACAATATTTGTGAGTATATCGAGTCAGACTGAGCCTAAAGTGTAAGACTCAATTGAAATTTAAGCTACACCCAAGCCGGCTAAAATTTATATAGACCAAGCCAGAACAGACCGGGTCAATATTAGAATCGTATAAAATATAGATTAGTTAAAATTACATAGAAAAGCTATGAGTAATTATATGTCAGCCTCTAAAAACTATCATGAAAATGTAAAAATAAGTTCTTAGCAAACTTTGTCTAAAGCCGGGCCAACTTTAATGAGGCTCGTGACCCACTCGGACAAAACTGGCCAGGTTTGAATCTACTAGTTTTAAATCTGAAGTCAACTTCGAGCGAAGTTGCTCAGGAATAGATCCATTTATATGGGGGGCTCGGAATAAAAGTCGTATTTCATATTTTTCTTCTTTTTTTCCTTCCAAAATTGATATTTGCATGTATACCCTCGTCAAACACTTGTTTTGCTATTCTATTTTTTTTTATCCTTATTTTTGCATACGTACTCACGTTATCTAATGCTGTTAAAAAAATTAACAATTTTAAATTAAAATAACTAAAATATTCTTAATGGGTAGATGTGCAAAAAAAAATTATAGAGCAATCACAATAAAGGACAAAAAAGTAATTTTAAAATTTTATTTTATTTTTAATTAAAATAAATATGATTTTTATTAACGGTGTTAGAAAAATCGTTATATTAGAAAAATTTGTATAAAAACAGTGTTTTATGATAATACAGAAATAAATATAAATTTTAAGAGGTATCCATGCAAATTTAAATTTTTAGAAGGATGGTTATGCTTTCTTTTTTCTATGCTTCTTTCTTTTTCGCTGTCTCCTTTTCTGTCTTCACCTAGGGCCTCATAATGAGAAATTTCTAATGGTGAAAATTGCCTCTAACAATAAGAGCAAGAGATCTATGTGGCTGATTGAAAGGAAGATGAGGCTTACTGCAAGAGAGCTTTCAAAAAGAACACACCACTCAATACCATTATTAAACCTGCCAGACCCTTGATTTACCATGGTAACAACAATCTTACAATCTGTTAAACTTCACCAGTAGTCCTTACTTTCTTCATGGATCTATAATGATCATTATAATTAACATCAGGAGGTCCACTTTTTAAAATTTCGCCAACTGTTCGATCAAGCTTTATCTTCGCTCCAGCCAAAATGTTCCTAGAAGCCGAAAATTCGACTGATTCAATAAATCTAATATGACCAAAACATCCAAAGATGCTGACTCCTAAAAAATTTTGCTAGCCATAATAAACTCGTGCTGGATTAATATAGAACCGGGCCTTAAACAGCCAAGTAGGCAAACCTCCAATTTGATTTATATGAAATTTAATTGTTTGACGCTTCGGAGTAAATTGTCCATGTATCCTTCGTTCGGATTCTGAGTGGAACAAAACCAAGAACAGAAAGAAACGCATTTGCTGGGCTATTTATTGAGATCCACCAGTGACTATATTTTACATTCTTCAGAGAATTTTCTCCACTTTTATCTGCATTCAGACAGCTGCTATCTTAATTATCTTGAGATTTGTCATCTACCGATCCGCATCATCAAATTGATTTATATTCAAGAAAGTTAAGTACAAATATACAACATAGAAATCATGGGCAAGGTACCTTCAAGGGCCTGATAACCCCTTGAAAGTGTGGCACTTGGTCCATGGTGGCATTTAAGCAAATTTCTTTTGTAGAGACATATATGTTATAGGTTGAAAGAAAGAGAGAATACAATTCAAGTGTTATCAGACAAGAAGCTTTGTTTTAACCATCCAATAGAATAGTTGTTGTACAGAAAATAAGATATCATTACATACCGATATCAACAAAAAGAAAGAATTTTCGCAAACACAAATTTTACATTATTGTTTATAACAAAATGGCAGATCATCCATCAACCAACAACCTCTCGGCTGTATTTCAATAGCAGATACATCTTACTTGTATGAATTGCAGCAATCTGCATATCATGCAGACACCTTCTTGTCACTGCTCTTGCTGCGGAAGGGCGAAAGAATGGAGAAGGGGCGAGAAACTGTAACAGGAATAAGGTGTATGTGCACGATCAACCACATTAAAAACACAAGCAATATAATCTTTAAGTGTTAGGGCAAATTCAACAAGGGTAGTAGTTCATAATTCAGCCAAAAATATTTTAAGGGAACAATAGACACCGAGTGCTAAAAGAATTTTACCGCAAAGTTAAAGAAGAGGTTGCATAAAAAAGAAAAATCATGAATGAAGAGAAAGTACAGGAAGAAACATAGTCCAGGGAGAAATACAGCATCTTGACATACAGAAATAATTCAAATTAATTTATAAAATATTATTATAATTCAAAGAATTGACAAACAAGCCTAAAGAATTCCGAGAGACCACTTATTCAGAACCAAAAAATTATAATTATTTTTCTTAAGTCAGGGTAAAATAAGGAAAAATGGGTTTCTGGCTTGGGTGGCAATGGATTCCTCTACTTACATCCAACATTAATCTGGATCTAGATCTTAATTATTATAACAGGGCTGTGAATTAAGATCCAAATCCATGTTTGAGCATGGGATTCATACCCAAAACCGACTCTGATTCCTCTTTCCATCAAAAAGAATTGGGTTCGGATTTGCGTTAGAATTCCTCCCCTCCCCCTCCATCTCCTTACCTCCTTCACCACTAATCCAACCCCACTTGATCCCCTTTAACTCCTTCACCACCTCCCTGACAACACCACTCATCACAATGTCCCCTCCTCTTGCCATCCCTCCTTGCCTTCTCACTCTGATCTCTCTAGATTCCCCTCCTGAAGCTCCTTCAGTTCATGGGGGTGGTTTGAAGAGAGATCTTTGGCAGATCTTAATTCACCACGATCTGACATCAAGTTTTCGGCTGAGATATCTTTCTAAATTTGAAGAAACTCCAATATTTAGGGTTTGGTAGTTTGAACTGGCCACATGCACACCTAAATCCAAATTGTATTCTCAGTTTCAAACTTGGATCATACCCAATTTGCAAGGTTAGGGGTATACTTAGTAGAGGATCTGACAACAAATTGATTCTGGGTTCCAATATTAAGTGTTCATCAGCTATGAGAAGACAAGAAACTTTTAACTAACCTTTAGTGGAAATGCTTCCAGCATTGCTATCATCTTGAGAAATAAGATTCTTCAGCATATGAACTGAAATACAGAAGAAGATTTATCAGTTACAAACACTAACATCATTAAATGGGGCAATATACGATAGTCCTTTAGGCATAAATTTCTTACAAACTAAAAAAACATTTTCATGACCCTTTAAAATAAATTTGGAAATTGTTAATATTTTCATTCTATGATACAATCATCCTAGCTGCTTTTCTCCTGTACATTTGTCGATAACAGACCAAAAGGTGAATATTTATCAAGAAAATTGAGAATTTGCAAATCTTAGGCAACTTTCTTTTACATTTATGCTACATTGAATTGTATAACTTTAGGCCTGAAGTGCTGCAATTTCCAAGCAAGCTGCAGGATTCCAAGATAGCATATGAATGATGAATCTCACATAAAAGCAACCGTTCAGAGAACTAGTACATTTTCACAGGAAGTCCTTTTTAAAATAAAATTTTACTAACAAGTCAATAGATGGCTTTTACAAAAACAACTGGAATTACAGATTCTAATAAGAAAACAAAAGAACCTGTCAGTTATTGGTATAGACAAAAATAATCTAGTGCACGATAAGATGTCTAATCCTGTGTTACGGTATCTGACATGAAATTTATATTTATTTCAAGGGAATTGGTTGCCTGAAGAAAAACACCTTTAATTAAATCACAGGATAATGGGTCTGAGAGGCATTATTTGGATTTGTATAAGAGATTTAGGTCTTACCATCATTCGATGAAGCAGCAGCTATCATGTGCTCATCAACAGAGGATGCATCTGACTCTTGGTTACCCTCACCTGTTGCTGAGTTGTGGCTCTTTCTTCCAAATTTTAGTAACTTTCTAAAACCTTTTGTTTCTCTGCTCCGAGGCTTCTCACATGACTCATTGGTATGATCAACAAAATTCGAGCCCATGGGAAAATTGGACACACGTGCCTTAATACTCTCGCCGTGCATTGTAGCCATTTCAGAGTTTAGAACAGGTGCTGCTCGAGCATATTCTACATTACTGGCAGTGGGATCCTCTAAGGATGTTGTTCTGGCATAGGGAGCTTGATAAGGCTTTTCTATGGCTGCAGAGTTTGAGAACTTCTGAGGAGCCTCGTTTGAGTAATTAATAACCACCTGATCATCACAAGCATTGATTATCTAGATTCAGGCCATTAAAATTTTTTCAAAAAGTAACATGACATTAAGAGGAAGCTGGGTATAGCTTTACTGTCACCACTACACAAGACAGCTTTATCTATAAGAATGCTAAGTTTCCATTAAGGATATTCAAGAAATGAAGACCATCAAGCCACTTTTGTCTTCCACAAAAAATTGAAACTACACAAATATATGCTCGAACCCTTAAAAAAAACTTCAATAGAATATTTGAGACTCAATAAAGCACATTTATTCCAACACCAGCTCCCTTATGAAGGGAAAAGGAAAACTAGGCAGCATTATTCTCAGTATCCGAAGTTGAAATATAACTGAGACTAATATGAAGCCCTTCTCTGAATTTTAAAAGATTATTTTTCTTGATACCAGGAAAGTTTGACGGTGGTGCTAAATAAAACTTTTAACTGGGGTATCATATAGATGATATAGAAAACAAGTCTTTTAAAAAAAAACATTCATAAGTAACATCTATTGCATTGTATTCCTGTTTCTATTATAAAATTGAGAATGGCTATGCCACCCTTTAGATGATAGCAAACATCATGCTTCCTAAAGAAAATAAGAACTCCTTGATTTCTTAAAGAATGAGAATATTTTAATTCCTTTGACCTACATATTGCATAAATGAGATCACTATCAATTAAAGAAAAAAAATGGTTCTCTAACAAACACTATGAATTGTAAATCTAAAGTACAATTTGCTTTGTTAAAGCATACCTCATAGGCATTCAGCTGGTCATCGAGCTTATGTTCAGCGGAATTTTCAATTTCACCTACAATAATGGGTGAAGGTGGAGCGCGGATAGCTGCATATTCTGAATCCAGCCCAGTCTTCCCTATTTTATCAGCTCCATATGTTCTATCTTTTATCGCTTCAGATGCTTCAACAGCAGCAGCTGAAACGACGTCATTTTCGAGCATCACAACAGTCTTCTCAATTACTAAGTTATCGTCACTGTTGCTAAGTCTTGATGTCTTATCATCAATCCTTTTTGCCTGGGTGGTTTCAGAAGCTCGAGAAGTTTTGCTTCCCACTCCTTTCTGCAATGTCTCCTTAGCAGCTTTGTTTTGGACCGCATTGGAAGGGCCTTTTGATGTCCTAATCTTCAGCTCTGGCAAAGTTGCTGACTTGCTTTTGTCCAGTTGGATTATTGCAGAGATCTTTTTTTGTGACTCATCAGGTATGCCTCTCTTTGGTACTTTATCTCTGGCAACAGATTGTAGTGGAGAAGCACGCTGAACATTAGTACCTTTGGGATCTGAAAGCCTTCTAGTTTGAATGGAAGCTGTCTTTGCTTCTGGTCTGGAATTATTATTCTCTTTCTTGATCTCATGCAATGATGATACTGATCGACTTAATCCATGACTACTGCCATTTAATTTACTAGTTCTTGTGATTTTCTGAGAATCATTGGACCCAACCAAAGTGGTTCTGGTAGGCAATTTTTTTAAAGGTGAAGAAGATCCAGGCTCTGAGTCACTAAACTTTGATCCTCTGTGAGAACTTGGAGAAAGCTTTGTTGGTAATCGGGATTTGGTCTGTTGTGGGATCAATGGCCTTTGAGTGGCATTTGAATTACCCCTTGCAGCAATTTTTTTTTGTCTTTCTCTTCTCAAAGCTTCCAATCGCTTTCTCTCTTCCTCTTCCTGAAAGTAAAAAACTCAAGACATAACAATCCAGAATATAAGCAAAGCATGCTAGCTAAAAGACGGAACTTAGAGAGATAAGACTTTGTAGAGACTGACAAGGCTTTAACAAAGAAAAGGAAAATAGAATTACTTTGCTAGAACTTCATATAGTTATTATCAGATTTTTTTCATAAGCTTATCAGCATAATCAATAAGACAAGAAAGATTTATATCAAGTATTTATTGAATTACAATCCTTTATATCAGGTATTTATGGAATTATAATCCTTTAGTATGCAATTTATATCAAAAGATGAAAAGTGGACCGACAGAATATTAAAACGAGGAAGAGGGAGAAACAAATCCTTAATGAATCATGAAAAGTACCCTCTCTTTCTTTACTTTCTGAAGCTCAGCTTTGGAGGCTCGCAGCTTCTCTGCACGTTTTTGTGCTTCAACCGATGGATTCATCTTTGACGATGTCCCTTTCCTCATCAGAGCATCTTTTTTCTTTCTCTCCAAACCATTCTGTGAAACTTTTAACCTTTTGTCCTTGTCTGATTTTTTTGACTCTTCTTTGGTGCTTGTTGGGACATCCTCATGGTTTCTGCTTTCCACTTCAACAGCATTTTTAACAGGAATCTGGATGTCATAGTCTTTAGCAGGATCATAACCAATGGATACGCTCTCCATCCCACGCTCAGGCAGTAAGGTCAAATCATTTGGTTCATAAGTGATTTGAATTTTATCCTTACTAGAAGAATCCTCAGTTCTCTGCAGAGCTGGAGGGAATTCAGAATATATGTCAATGGCAGTTCTTCCATCTGCTCCAAGTTGATCTTGTGAGCCTGACCTAAATGGAACCACAAACGACTCATCCATAGCATTATATGAGGATTTCTTATCCACATTTTTATCGTGTTCATATTGCTGATCAACAAGCAGGTCTGAAGAATTCTTACCGTCCACTTGCTTGTCTCGTCCATAAATCATGAATTCATCACTGGTCAAACTCCTATATCCTCCCCTCCCCCCTTCTATTTCCTTGAGCTGGCTATCTATTACACCTCTTCCCTCACCTGAAATCAATAATTCATCATTTGAAGCCATCTGCTTCATCCTCCTTGTCTTACCATTACATGAATCTAACCCTATCATTCTCCGTTCCTGAACATCACCAGAATCTCTTTCACGAGGAAGGATAGGATCATCTTCACCATTATTTTGTTTTCTCTTTACTGGAGGCTCTTTTTCACCAGCAAAGATGTCCACATCAGCAGTTCTCGTCTTCTCTTCAGCTCTCAATAAGAAACTCTGAAATGCTTGCCAGTTTCCAGAATCTGCCTCCTGTCCATAAGTGACTTCATCCTTGGCATATGCACCTGAAAATTCTATAGATTTCAAGCGAACCTCATCTGTCTTTGAAGTTCTTGAGGAACTCTTATGCTTTCTATCACGGGCATCAGAGATATCTTTGCTTTCCTCTTCAGTTTCAGTATCAGAAGCTGATTCTGATTCACTTCGTGATGTTTCATGCCTCTTTGATGTGATGTAATTTATGTTCCGAATGACAACCATTCCAGCCTTTTTCTTTCCTGAATGGCTAACCCTTTTACGTGATTCACGGCCATAAGAACCTTCTTTCTCAAACTCTGATATATCTTGATACGTACCATCCTGTGATCTTGTACCAGAACCACCCATTTCTGATGCCTCCGACTCAATATTGCTATCTTTACTATCCATGGAATGCCTCTTCTGCCGCACTTTTTGAGGCGTGCTGAATCTAGGATCCTCCATTGAAGCATATGAGGGATGGAAATATGGACCACCTCCTGGATAATTCTGATAATATGGCATGCCTTGCATAGGATAAGGTTGAAAGACGTGTGGAGCTGGCAGAGAGTGCATAGGCCATGGGGGATGTGTAGGATGCTGAAATTGGCCCTGATAATACTCATGGGGTCCCAAAGGAACCTGCAGATCTGGCGGAATCTTCCTATCTGGTCATAAGAAACCAATGAATTCAAGTCACATTGATTTCATCATGTTTAATAAAGTATTGCTATAGAGCACTAGAAAACAAAGAGGAATAAAGGAACATAGTCTGCAAGAATACACACATAAAACATGTGATATTGTGTTTCCACCTGCCTGATTTTTATTGATGAAGAATACTCATCTGCATTGTCATTCAAATGGAGAAAACAGGTATTTGAATTAAGGGGGACATCACAAGACAAAACAAATTCCATCTTAAGAAGTTTTAACAGAAGTCGCCTAATAAAAAAAGTCCAATACAATTTAGGAAATGAAAGGTTAGCTCAATTTTTTTATAAAAAATGACAACTTGAAAAATTTTAAATTAAGAAAGGTTTATAGCATTTTCATTAACAGAAGGAGGTGCCTGTTATAATATAAAAAGAACAAACATCTTTGAACAAGATCAAAAATACCTTCAACATGTAAAAGGATCAAGCTGTCTTGAAGCCAAAAAAAAAAAAAAAAAGATGACAAAGAAGCTTAACTTTTTCTTTAATTCCATATAGAGATAGCGGACATCTTGATAAAAGGTGTGTTACATTTGAGCTGCCAACTTTCTAGGTACTACTGCATTAACTTTTATTTGACTCTGTTTTGATCTGAGCTCAAAAAAGGTCTAATATCCATACCAGTTGGCCCATTGCTCTCAGTGCTCATATCCCCACCGGAGACAGGCCATGCTTCCCCATACTCTTTCTGTTTCCTAGTATCTCCAGAGAGTATAATCCCTGAGACATTCAAAGAAGAAAATTCAGATCGGACGGACATTGCTTCTGCAGCCTCAACTTCGACCCATTGTCCAGTTTCATGCTTTCTCTTCCATAACTCCATAAATCTTAAGCAAGCATCCCTGTTGAACGATGGAAGGAAAAGCAAATTGATGATTTTTCTCTGGATACAGGAAACACTAAATTTTTTCTCAATTTGTACATATAAAACATATTCTAATTTTGCCACAATTTGATGAAAGACAAATACTTTGTAGTCTTATGATAAGACTTGCATAAAAGTACACATTATGTCTAGAATTATACTGAATTTATCGAGTAATTCCATCTCTCTCTCTCACTCACTCACTCATGAATCTCATTAATTCTCTCTGTACATTTGTTTATAATCGAATATGGTCCACAATATGGTCTGCCGTACCAGTCCATACCGGCCGATATGGGCCGGTACGTACCGGCCCGGCCTGGGACCGGTACCGGATCAGCGTGGAATCAGGTACCCGATCAGCGTGGAATCCGGTACCGGTAGTTTATTGTTGGAGAACCGGAACGGGACCGGTACGGACCGCCATCGGTACGGCGGACCTTGGTCCACACTTTATCCACCTGTTTCTTCTTGCTGAAATAATTCCATGTCTCCATAAAGTGACAACTGAAAGTTGAAAATATTAAAAGGGGAAAAGGAAGCAAACTCTCCAAAACACCATGCAAGCACATTACTTATAAAGAGCAGCTTACATTAAACGCGATGCACCGAAACTCTCCGCAAATGATATCAACTGTGCCATGTGATCCATGTCAAAACCAGCAGCAACAGCACGTGCAAAGGCCATGCCCTGTTCTTTCTGCAATACAATTTTCCGGGTCTCAAGTACTCTCAAGAGTTGAACTCTGCAAAGAAATATTATAAATAGAAAAATCAACTATATAAACAATTACAGCTTCATTGCAAAATTAAAGATGATGTCAGCATAGTATAAATGGATGTATCATAGTGAACAGTGCACATAAAATTGAACCACTGGATACACCTCAGTTAGCAAATGGGTTATACAGAGCAAGCAAAGATAGCTGTATCCACATAAACAAGAGTTATATTGTCAATACTATCATTTTAACCAAGTATATTTAAACTAATGACCATCTAACTGAAATATAAGCTTCATTTTACTTTTCCAGACTCCTAATTAGCATGGTACTGGGTTTATACCTACAAAGTGAAGCAAAGAAGATTACTAATGCACTCTTGGAAATGTAATATGAGGAAAAAATAAACAAGGTTTACAACATAAATCTTAGTTGTCAGTACTTTGAATTCTCCTCCTGTGTTGTGGATCCATTTGAATCTGATGGATGTGGTTGTGACCCAGGCTGCAGTTAATCAAGAGAAACCGCACTTAGAAAATCTCTAACAGAGAATCATCGTAATTAGAAAATGTATCTCATTATCAATACCTTGTAAAGAACTATAGCCTTTTCTGCATCAGAATCAGATGTGGACTTGCTCCCTAGCCATGATCATGTAAAGTCAGCATCAGTCATAACAAGACAAGAGAGTATAGCCAATAGTGACAAATCTGAAGCTCAAATGGAGTCACAGTATTGGAGTTTATATTGTCTACTTATAAAGTGATGCAGTACTAAGAAACATTTTATTGGATGACTCTTTGAGAAGTTTTTACAAAGGACTGTTTTAATACGGTTAAAAGTTGATACAAATTTACCCGTATTTTATTATGACAACTGGTGGAAGACACGGTCAACCTTCATCTTCAGGTCAAGAAGTGCAAATATCTCAAATTTCAGCATTAATCAGACAACTTCATGCTTGGTTAATTGGTTTGTTTTAAGGTTTCCAAAGATGTAACATCAGATGGTTGGCCAATAAGTTATTTGCTCAAAAGACTAAGCTTTTCTGGTCAAGGCGAATAATCAGATGCCACCCCATTCCACAGGATAGTGGGTCTGACCACCAGGCCATGTAAATTAGACACTGGTAATACCGTGTTGAAGATTTAAAACAAGGTAGAACTTTTCTAATAGGCAATCCTTTGGACTATACCATCACAGACAGTCCCACATGCTCACGTGTCATAAAGAAAACAACTTTGATGTGAATGCATGTAGAATAGACGAATTCATGAGGACAAACTCCTAATAGAATTAAAAAATTGAGAGTTGACATGCCTTCAATGTACTCTAAAGGTTTTGTTTGATGATCTTCCACCTGCCAATAGCAAAAAGACAAAGCATGTCATTTGAACTTATAAAACACAAGCACAACAAAATAGATCGAGAACTAACGGTGCTCAAGCCAAGATTGTCATTGCCCTGAATAGCAATTGCCTCCTCAATCTGCAAGATCTCAGACTCTACGGTGGTCACCCGCTCCAGAACCTCGGGTGTGCTCACAAAACGAACAAACCTACAAGAAATAGCACACTTATGTTAACTATCAAAAGATACCTTCTTTTATTAAAGCATTGGGAACTCCTCCAACACAGAAGAGAAATGAAGCAAGTTTATGCAACAAGATGGATATCCCCATTTGGAAAACCAATTGCAGTTATAAAACAATGAAAGGCAATATGCAATTTGTGTCTAGTGAAGCACTGAAGAAGAATTTACTGACCTCTCGACGGTGCCCTTGGTAAACCATACTGCATCAATTTTAGGGTCTGGTTCAAGTGTAATAGAGTAGCCCCCCTTGGCAATTTGATCCTGGGCAGTCTTCAAATGTGCGAGAAAAGGGTTCAACAACCCAGACGCAATCTTCTCCAACTTACCATTTGCAACAATAACCAAATCACACCTGACAAAAAGGAGACCGTGAGTCTCTAGTCTGCAGCTATTCACAATCAATCAGATTAATGATGTCCAAGATTAGCCAATGGGAATCCATATTTTGGATTTAGAAAAGCACTAAAACCAAACTGTTCGTATCAATTACAATTACGCGGTTGTGATGCTCTACATTTTAAAAGCAGATATCATAATAGGGACGATTGGAACAGACCTTCCATTCCATATGGATCCAAATGATTAGAAATTAATTAAGAGGCGTGACAATTAAAATTTCAAGAACTGAAACACCAATACTGTAATTAAGGTAATTCTAATAACAGTAAATCCATAATTCCCAGATCACTTCCTATCACTTTCGTAAGAAATGAATCTAAACTAAAACCTTGAAACAGATGGATCCACAAATTCAAGAACCACGATGATCATCATCCTAATGCTAGTTTATTCGCATAAGCGCCAAGCTTGACTAAATCCACCACTTTCAGACATTGAAAGGATTCGTACTTCTCAAACCCTCTCCTTAATCAAAGAGTGGCAATAACAAAAGGCTGGAGATCATCAATCCAAAACCCTAATAGAATCCAATCCCAACATTCCACGCCAGAAACACTAAATCCCCTTCCAAGATCGCATCTTTTTGAGTCCCACGTTATTCCAAACCCGAACCTAGCGATTCTTGTTGACAGCAAGATCGGGAGGGAGCTGACCTCGTTCGAGTAGGCGTGAGCTGGAATACCACCGAATCTAACCGAGTCTCCGACTTCATCGCACCAGGAGCTCCCGTCCGTCCGTCCGTCCTTCAACAAAAGCTAGGGTTTTGATCCCTCTCCCTCTCCTCTCCGGCTCTCCCCTCTCCCTAACAATCTCGCATCCAGATCTCACTCAAAGGCGTCGCTTTTTTTATCCAAAGCACCACTTCTTCCCTTCAGCATGGATCCCCAGAGAGAGAGGGGGGAAGGAGAAGAAGAAAACAAGATAAGTTAGATTCTATGGCGAAAAATAAATAGTTTTCAGAGATAGAAAGAGGGGATGGAAGGTCAAATAAGATGCTTTAATGACCAAAATAAGAAACGAGAGACAGTAAGAGATAGAAAGAGAGAGAGAGGAGACGAGGAGGAAGAGAGCAGGAAGAGGAGCCTTTTAATGGAGACCAAGAAATAATTATAAGAAATATAAAATCAGCGAAAAATTAAAAAAAAAAAGAACGAGAGAGAGAGAGAGAGAGAGAGAGAGAGAGAGAGAGAGAAGGAACAGAGGATAAAGATTTCGTTTTTTTTGTGAATGAAGACTAAATATCGATTACATAAAAATAAATATCAACAGAAAATAACATTAAAATACAAGCACGAGAGAGAAGGAGTGGTGGGTGGGGGCTTTGGATTCCGACAGGACAACCCTAGAAATTGCTGCATAGGAATTAAAAAAAATATAATTATAAAATGATGGAATATATACAATATATATAAATATATCAGATTGGCTTCATGATGCATGTCACGGGAAACTGGCCGCCGGCTGCTTTGGAAGTTGAAACTTTGAGTAAAACGGGAGAGGGGGGGGAGAGAGAGAGAGAGAGAGAGAGAGAGAGAGAGAGAGAGCGCGAGCGGTGGTGATGAACTAGAAGGGTGTTATGGTCATTTGGGTCTGATGAGGCGGGAACCTACGCTCTCGTCATTTGAGGAGATTTTTCCGTTTCTCCATTCTTTCTGATAAATGCACGCTTCTTCCTTTCTTTCTTTGCACGCATGCTTGGTATTGAGTGACCAAGTAGAATTTTTTCTATCCATGATTTGCATGAGCCATGGATGTGGGACCCCGGACCCGGGACATACATGAATATGGGGTCTATGGTTCATTAGCACTTTTCTATTATTAGTGTTTTCCTCATGATACAAGTTCAAATAATATAGAAAGAACAAGAATGAAAAAAAATGCAAAAAAAAAAGGGCTCCCTAAACAAAACCAATTATTTCTCAAATATCTACCAAATAGTTTAGAAAAGGAGTTCAAATGGTTATACCTAGTATTTATAGTCTTCTGATTTCATATTGAAATAATGTATCCCACAATTACAAAATGGAGGAGTTATTTAAGCCTTTTTTTCCCCTTCCTCATTTTTGAAATGACCAAAAATTCCCATTTGCAAATAATAACTGATAGAGAACAAGGTAGGAGCTTATTTTCTGATATATATAAACATTAAATGTCGATAATAACTTTTAATGCAAATATAGAGCAAGGCTTTTCAGTTCTAACTTGGAACTAAGTGGGTTTTTTTTTTTCAAGAATTAATTGAACTTTTTTATATTGGTATTTTATCATCCTAAAACTAAACCCTAGAGTTTTACCATCCATGCTCAATAATTTCAACACTACCCAAAAAAATGAGGATAGGAAATCATACCATAAATAAATAATATACATTGTAAGCCCAAACTTATAGTATTAACCTTAAATATTCTTCATTTTTCACATTTCTATTTATTATAATCTCAACCATTATATAATAACACAAAACAAAGATACAATGGTCATATCACTAAAGATGTCTCCAACTTAATTCATAGTGTTAGAACACTAGTCAAAGCTTTTTTTTTAAGCTAAAATAATTTTTGACTCCAAAATAATATAAAAAGAGTTTACATTGGCCAATTCAAGATTGAAGTTCCAGATGTAACATTTTTCATTTATTAGATCATGATAATTTATTTTCAATGAATTTTATCCCTCTCTTTCTCTCTCAAAAATAAGAAAAAAGTATATAATTATAGCTACATACTTAGATTTTGTTTGCTTCCACTAGTTAAATTTTTTTTATCACATACTTTAATATACCTAAATGGCCTTGACACATGATACATTGGATCTTGTCATTATTATATCCATAATATTTATTACAGGGCATGATCATTAGTTGTAATTATTGTGCTATTTGAGCCATGAATGGATAAAAAATTCTATATTAAATTTAAAAATGGACAACTCTCTACTCATCTATTTCAGTATTAATTATATAGCAAGTTATCATATTTCATATATTTTCATGTAATCATTTGTACTCTTAGCATTTAATATTTTACAAAAGGTGGGTTTTAAAAAAGAGAGGTGAGGATATCGGCTGCCTTTCCTCTGGCGAACCCAACTTGGAGAGTGAAATGACGAGGTTGCCCCTGGGGTGGTGGTTGGGTGGGAGAGCTGGACGGAGATTTCCGATTTTGGACGCTGAAGTATACACGTAAAGGTCGGAGTTCGGCGGGCCCCACCGTTAGGTCGAGCGGACAAGCTCCTCTTGTATGCCCTCCGATTTTGAACATTTTAACGGAAATGCCCCTCACCCGTTTGTCGGCTACGGGCTACGGTTATCGTTTTGCCCCCTTTCCACGTTAAAATTCGTGCGGATCCACAAATTGGCTCACGCCAATGCTACTAGGTGCAACATATGGCTGATCCAAACCAACAAATCATGAAAAATGAAACAAATTCTATAATCTTTTTATTTAAAACTTAAATATTTTTATGAATTATTAAACTATTAGATTTACTATTTTAATCATTGTTAATAATTATTTTAATTGTATATTATAGTAGTACTCACTATCTCCACTTAGGCCTCTCATCCATGTAGCCAAAATAGATGTCTAATTTATGATACATTATAAATTCTAAATTAACCTAATCATCAATATGCACCATTGTGAAGGTCCAATTGTTACGATCAACTAAAATCTGTCTTTTCACCCTAAGATAGCCGATAGGACATCCACCTGGCCAACTATGCTGTTCAAATTCGATTAGCTATTATGCTTTCCTACTAACATTTGGATGCGATCCATATTTTTTTTTCCCATCAAACATTCTCATTGTGATTATATCCATCGGAACAGTACTTTTGATTCGCCGATGTCGATTTGATTGGAGGAACATAAGCTTACCTTCGATAGTGGTTTTCGATAGTTTAAGCAATTTTTCTTTCGTTATTAGCATCGGAATAGCCTTTTGGGTTGGCTTGGGTCCTACCCTGGCATTAGATTTTTCTTATTGTGATTGCATATTAATTGATTTTAGGGATTCTATTGCAGAACCTCCTCCACTATTTTGTCAGCTTTGCTAACAACTAAAGATATTCTGTAAATGATGAAGGAGCCACCTGCCAAACGAGCATATTGGATGTAATTGTTTAATTGGCGCAGGAAACTTATCAAATGCCAACTACAAAGGAAGTTTTGTGCCCACTTCCAGCGTGGTGGTTGAGAACTTTTTTTTTTTTTTTTTTTGAGAACTTTCAGGCACCTTTAGAAGGCACGTAACACAGTATGTGAGCGTGTGTGTGGCTTTCAGTGTAACCACAGCATGGATTAGAAGCACAAAGTTGCACCAATGCATAATATTTAAGCAGAATTCAAGCTACGGCTGTACATGATTCAGGTTTTAGAGTGAGCATCCAGCTCAGAGGCAACAAGATTTTGTTTGGTTCCTAGATCTTCAAAAAAAACCAAAAAAAAAAGGCACAAAATCCAATTTGGACCAATCCAAACCAAAAGCAAATTGGTCGATTTCTTATGATTCCCGGTTCAATCATGAATAAATAATTGGAATTTTCATACTATGATATACAGTACTTATTAAGAACAAGTAAAATTGAGGGAATGTTACATGCAATATGTTCGATGAGAACATATATATAAGCTAAAATGCATTTTAATTTGCTATATTTTAACATAATCTTAGTTAAAACAATTGATATATTATACGATCAATATATATAGAGATTGTTTTTTGGCTTGGTTTACATGGGAATTTTTTTTTTTTTTGACCCATAACGCAGCTGATTCTATTAATATGGTTTAGAAGGGAATTTTCGCAAAATAAAATTGAGTGTATTTTGTAGGTTGTAGCATGTTGGCGTCCATCCACTTCAGTTTCTTGCACTAGAAAACAGATCATGGGCATCTTGGCATGTTGACAGAGCAAAGCTTTCTTATACCGGACCATAGATTCTAGTTAGTACAAGCTAAAAGTTTATCTGCTTCTATGAAAAATTGGCTTGATAAATAGTTGCAATGCTATAACATATCATGTAAATTATAGAAATTAGGTTCAAAATTTGGGCAACTGTAAAAGATGCAGGTTGTAATTGCCTATGCAAAACATATGCAAGTTAGGCTTAATACTATGCAGCTCGAAGAGATTATGTAAGTTGAAGTAATTATGTTATCGCCTAGGAAAATATAGATTCGAGTCATCATGCAAATCCTGCTCACTTCTATTGTATAGTAGTCGATGGATATGGGAGCTTCTACTCTAATGAGGGATTCAAAGATGACAAGTTTAATGGCTGAAACACTGATATTCCCCCCTACCTTCAACTTTAGGAAATGCATTTTTCAAGCAACTTTTTTATGCCAGTTCTAAACTTTATTAGAAGCTGTAGACGAAATTCTGCAATTTTACTTTTAAAGTTTGTCCACCTGCTCTATACAATTGTCCAGTCTATGAACGAAAATTGTTTAATGAGTTCATTACCTTGTTTGAACCTGCACAATTATGTCCATAATACTTGTGATGGAACTATCTCTAAAAATTTGTTGAAGGGCGATATCAGATAGGTTTATACTGCCCTCCTTGTTGAGAAATTGTTCATTCCTTTATTACAATTTCTGCATGCCTTTCTTGTAAATTTTGATATTAAACTTGTTAAATTGGCTAATTATCCGAGATTACAAAATATTTTTAAGGGTGATATGATCATATAAATCTTGGAGTTGTTCGTAATAAAGATATTTCATTCACAGAAAAGTATTCATCCAGTATCATATATATCAGAATTTAAAATCAATATCAAATCTGCAAAATGTTAAAAGACAATGAAATCTTCTTCTCAAGGGCATTGTGAGCATTACAAGTGAATAATCCCTTCCAATGTTGAAACAAGTCAGGCTTCAAAAACTTATGATGAAAAGTTCAGCACAACATATTCAAATAAACTCAGCGAACCGATTCTTGACATCCCTTTCTTTCCTCAGCCCCTGTGTTAGGGAGAGATTCTGACATCATATCTTCACATATTTTTTCGGTGAGACACCTTCACATGTAAGTGATGCTGCCAATCTATGGATGGAAAAGAGTTTGTATGTTTCATGAGTCTCATCAGCTAAAATACAACATTTTATTCCAAAATGTAAAACTGCATGTGAGAATCCATACGGGCATATGTTTTGAAGATATTTCTCTTAGTAAGATGATGTAGTTTGCAGCTTTTTTTTTTTCCTTTTCTCCAACCATATTTCTGTGTAAAATTCCCCAAGAAATTAAGGTAGCCAAGCAAAATATAAAAAGTTAATCATGGTATTTGGAACTGTTGTGGGTGTGGTTCTCGAATTTAGTCCCACATCGCCGGATAGTGGAAAGGTCTGTGCCTTATAATGAGGAGGCCAAAACTTTTCCTCTCGAGGACCCTTTTGGGACAAAATCGTGAGGGGGCAAGTGGCTCCTGTTAAAAAAGAGGAAGTACCTACGCGGACCCCCGCAGGCTACGATCCACGAACCCTCCAAAGCGGACAATACCTCGAGAGGGATGCAGTCGCTTTCTTTGTTCAGGCGGTGGGGGTTGTGCTGTTGTCGGGGCGAAACCGCGCAACAGGAACCATCAATTCTGAAAAAAGCCGGTCGATCAAGTTGATGGCTGAGGAGTTCATCTATGAAGGACGACGGCCAGTGGACAGGAACCAAAGTTAAAGGAAGGTAACAAATGTTCAAAGAATAAGAGATAGCAATAGATTTAACGCTTTGTACACTGAAAGACTTGCATCACCTAACTAAAGCATCTATAATCCCTTATGTTTTAAGTCTAAAAGTTTGCATCAAAAAAAGGAAATCAAAGGTCTAAAAGATGACGCATCACTGTTGAAAACATGGAACTCCAGAACTCAATTCTTCCAAGGATGAAATCAGATAGAAAGCTCCATTACTTTGCAGCCAAAGGCAGAAGGATCCGACAATGACTTGATACCAAACAAAGATTATATTTCAAGAAGAATGCAAGCTAAAGTCCGAATCTATCACCAAGTGGAGAAAAGAGCAGAAAACAAAAGAAAAACTTAACACTATCTTACATTTTAAGCTTAATAATTGAGTATAAATTATTATTATTATTATTATTTTGGATTCAAAATGTGGTCCTCCTTAAGAATATGAAGAGGATTACATAGGGGGTTAATCCAATATTATTGAGCAAGAACTGTGAGCACACAACTAGAGTGGGGGATGACTCACAAATTATGGCTAATCAAACCACATTGAATTGTGCTCAACTGTGCTCTCAAACTGTGCCTTGATTAAAACGTGAAAAAAAATCAGAAGACTTGTTGGAATGGACCTGTTGATCCAATCAGCTTCTTGCAGTGAAGCCTAGCATAAATACTTGAGACAATATTTATTGAGGCAGGGCCTAGCTGGGTCCAAGACTAATAGCATGGTCTAGTGCACAATCCACATCACAATGTTGCCCCAGTTCTTTAAGATAGAAAAACAAAATTGATCTTTAGTAACTCAAAATACATAGCACAAAGAGTCACATAATGAAGCAATGTGATTAGTGGAAAATAGTTGAGTGACCTTCTTGAGTGACTTCTTCCTAGTTATCATAATGTTGCTTTAGAATAAATAACCAAGTTCGCATGAGTCATCTCCAGAGCCATGATTTGCTATTAGTCTTGAAATAAGAGTACTTGTTCCTCTGGAGGCTATGCTTACTTGTAACTTTAGTACCAAGAGTAAAGTTTATTATTTCGATACTAGATTTCATATCGGTACCATCTTATTACAGTATCGGTACGTGGTATAATACGAAACAGCAAGATGTACTAAATATACCAATTTGATATCGATACGATACGATACATCTAAAATGGTATGGTGCTAATTGATAACGAATCTTAGTTAGATGTTTAAGAAACCTATAATCTAAACACAGATGTGGAGAAGGACAAAAGCGTTGTGAAGCAAGTTACACGCACGTGTGGATACAACTGGGTTTTCCAATCTAGCCTCGGAGTACATGGGGCCGCACGGGGGGACAAATGACCGTGTATCATTCAGATGCGGTGGAACAATTTTTTAGTTTGTAGTTTTTAATATCCTGTAAACTTTTAGTTCTTGTAATAAATGTTCAAGTACAATTGGCGAAATCTAAAATTTTGTTCTATCCCAATCATGGCATCTCTTTAAGTGGACCTTTGACAATTCGAAATATCTGAAACTTCTCTTTAGCTCAGGTAGCGCTTCGTACGGTATTCTTCATCCAGGAGTCCCCATCCTCGAGCTTCGTTAAGGTCAATTTCGATGTACCGGTACCGGATGGAAGGTGTAGAATGATAAAATGGATTCAGGGGGGCCCAAGCGAGATGGAGAGACCACCCCTGATTCGAGATATATGGACGATGGGCAGAGATGGGAAGGCCTTTCAGGTCAAACATATATTCATGGAGGCCAATGGGGCCGCAAATTTGGTGGTTGTTTACTTGGCCAGCCATCCGGACGGTACTCTATGGATCTATGATGGAGAACTGTCTAGGGTACTTTATGATATTTTATTTTCAAATTTTATTAGATGCGTTCTTACTCGTGAAAAAAACGCGCCGTCTACAAAAAAAAAAAAACAAAGAAACTCTATTTTTCGTTAAAGTTGGTAAAAAGACGGTAACTTTTGGAAGAGTGTTTTAATGACACCGAGAGCTGGGGGAGGAAAAAAACTGAGGGCACCGTACTGCGAAAAAGACCGTGTATGCTGGAGGGGGGAAGAATTGGGATATCTCTCGTTTTTTTCTTTTTTTTCCATTTTCGCCGAGAGGTCAACGATGAGGGATTTTAACTGCGACAACTTCGTTGGAGCATTAAACGCATAAAGCAACGGTTACATAAGTATTCGACAATGATATATGTGACGGATCAAGAAAATTACGAGTATTTCCATGGAAATTTTTAATTGCACGCATGAAAACAGCCAAACGGGTGTCTGATGTCTGAATTATTTTATCCCGGTACCCGTATCTTGTTTATATCCTATCCCTAGTGTACCAGAGATGAAGAAATGGACCTCCATTCGTGCATGCTCCTATGGCAATCCTCACAAATTGCTCTTAAAGTATATTATCTAGTGTTTGCTTGAATGGTATCGAGTAAGATTAGGAGTTTGATTTCAATTGGAGTTAGTCTTAAAGAGATAGAAAAGGTATATAGTCAAAGGTAAGGATAAGCCTCTCCTAAATTCAGAAAAAGAGAATATACCATGACATCACTTAATTATGCCGAACAATTTTTTATCAGACAATTGTATCTAATTGCTTTAGAACATTATATCTAAATAAATTCTACATAATGCTTTTTTGTTATACCAGAAAAAGAGAACGAATCCTAAGAAGTAGAGTACACGCACATTTGGGCATCAGCATTAGAGGTGCGTATCAGCATTAGAGAGAAACGATAGCTTGGATGGAAAATATATCAATATGTCAACCGAATTTGTCTAGCAATAGAAGTAGAAGACCAATTTACAAAAAAAACCTGTTAAAAAATTTCTCCCACGACATATATGGTTGGCTTAGAAGCTATGCAAGGATGGAGCAAGGTGTTTTATGGTGACAAGGTGAAGATACAAGGAACTCGGTATGCCCTATAACAATATTATGATCATAGTCTACTCGCTCCTACATCCAAACATATTGAGCTTTTAGTATGAGAATAACAACCCATATATATAGAAAGCTTGCTTTAGATTATGAAAATCTAGAGATATAGATGTTCTCTAATAATATATTAAGTATCTGAATATCAAGATTTGAATGCAGAGAATAAAATAATATACTTTTTTTTTTCAGGAACAAAATGCATATTTGTATCCAACAAATTTTTTATTTCTTTATCTGAATCCAGGTCCAAATATGATTGATCACAACTTTATGCATTCTTATTTGACTGGATTTGAATATGAATTCAGTTTTGATCAGAATTTATCCAATGCACTTTCTGCCTGCATGTTCTTTTATAAATGGTTTGAGTAAAAAATAAAGAGCCTAGCTTTTCAAAAATAATTTGAAAAAATTTCACGCATTTGTTTTCCTAGTCAGCTGAACAGATGGAAAATTAATATCCTTTCTTCTCGTTCGGCCGTCATCCTTACTGGAAGAGGGAAACAAAAGCTTCACCAAGAGAAACGCGTGCGTTTGTTAATGTGCCTATCTATCTACTTCCCACTTTGGCGGTGAAAATCTAGGAATATAATGTAAGCAATTGAGCATCAAATCACAATGGATTGTACAAGCTGTACAGGATCATATGGCAGATTTCAACAAGGATGAATTTTCTAAGGTGAAAATTAAACATTATAAGTGGCAACCAAGCTTATCTAGCCAGCTCATTATAGTCCCGTAGGCGTCCGGCAGTACCGAGACACGTGTAGGCAGTGGATTCTTCGGAATTGTCTCTGAGCTTGATGATTTTTGTCGGCAGAGGCGAGCTTGGTTCATCGTACCAAAAGAAAAGAGATTTTTTTTTGCATAAATATTTTTTTAAGTATTAAATTTTGTTTAAATATTTTTTTTTAAATTGATATTTGCATGTACATTTTCGTAAAATATTGTTTTGCTCTTCTACTTTTTTTATCTTTATTTTTAACAATTTTAAATTAAAAAAATTAAAATATTTTAATAGATATATTTGAAAAAAATATTTATAAAGCAATCACAACAACGGACAAAACAATAATTTGAAAATTTTATTTTATTTTTAGTTAAAATAATAATAATTTTTATTAACGATGTTAGAAAAACTGTTGTATTAGAAATATTTGTGCAAAAATAATATTTTATAAAAATATAAAAATAAATATAAATTTTAAGAAGATATTTATGTAAATTTAAATTTTTAGAAGAATAATCAATAAAAAAAAATCTAAGGCCGGTGAACCATCGCGAGACTAAACCTGATAGCTAAAATGAGAGAGGATAGCTGACGCACAGGAAGAGCAGGTGTATTAAGAAAACACGAGGAAATCTTGCAATTCGACTGCAAATTGAGACTAACCTGCTCAGCTTTCAGCTCGGCGCCTCCTTCGACATAGAAGACATGTTCGATGGCAAATCGCCGAGTCTGCTTCACCCTGGTAGATGATACAGGGGTGCTTAATGATTAAAAAAAAAAATTGGAAAAAATAAAAGTGAGAGTACACCGATCGAGAACAATTTTCCCCGAGAAAACAGGGTGGGAGAGCTGCCATCCCGGACCTCGCGAACCGATTGAGAAATATCATCGGGTGACGGTACGTTACATGTCCGAAAGGTACGAGATCCGTATGAGCTTGTAAGCAAACAATCCTACAGGCTCCCGTATCAAACATTTCTGTATGCCATGTCGGTCCCATATCAGCAATTAGATGGAATACAAAAAGATGGGGTGTTTTGGAGGCGCAGAGCAGAAGTGCTTTCCCGCAGGTATGCAGATTGAATATTCCTACAAGAAGTACCATTATTAGTAGTACAGAATCTGACTATGACACAGCAACAAGTAGCAAGAAATGCTGAGTAAATGGTTTCACAAATCATAAATCTAGCCAACAAGCTCTCAGCCGTTCCCTCCAACAGGAGACTGGTGATCCTACAGGGCCAACTGTTTACACAACTTGGGAGAAACTTTTTTATCAGCCAACGTCAAAAATCAAAATTCTATATACTAGATTCTGCTTAATTTTAGACAATTACCCATTTTTATTGAGAAAATAAATCAACAAATATAGGTGATAAAAGTTTTCCCATCTTTTTTCATCATAGAAACTTAATCAAGAGAATAATATGTTACAATAAACCACCATATAAAATATAACATCAGGACAGGAAAAGGAAAAGAAAAAGAAAGGAACTGAAGACCAAACATAATAGATTCTCTTCTAGTTATAAGGCCAATAATCCTCAAAACCATGGCACCTGGCTGGAATAATTGGAATAAAAGAAAGGATCAGTAACTGCACTCCTTTTGTGTGCATCATTCGGCATAGCTGATGTGAATGCCACTTGCTTTCACTTGCCCGAGAAGAAAAAAAAATTGCGCATAGGAATAATATGCGATTTGGAATCAGAACTGTGGTGAAATTTGTAATTAATCATCAATAAGGATGGATGCGGCTGCCAAGATCCTTCAAAGAAGCATGCCACACAATTTACGAAGCCGCTTCTGGGCCACCTTTGAGCAAGCATCCAAAGGACCATAGCATTGTTTCAGGTACCTGCAAATGGACTGCAAAACGAAGTATGAGGAAGATCAACCATCAGAAGCCGATTCGATACTGGAGAAGCAACAGAAACATGTTAATTTTATGTTAGGCATGCACATTCCTACAACCAATACAGAAGGGTCCCCGGTCTGACTAGTTAGGTCTATACTAGCATGTCAAAAGAAGATGCCTAATGTGACTCTAGCATTTTCATTATTATACAATCCTAATAAGAATGGAGAAAGGAGTCTGCCAACAAAGGAGAACAGAGATGGGGTAAACCTACTGCACTCAGTCCCAACAGGCGTTCGAAGCTTGACTGCAAGAACCTCCAGCCTCAGTCTACATATTCCAAATACTTGTTCCTGCCCTAGCACGCTATACCTTCTGCCCTAGTGCTAATAAGTAGATAATTCATTGAATTTTATCAAAAAAAAATTCTTTTTCCCCCCAGAAACCAGTGCTCCACTTTCTCCCACCTGTCTGTATCCTGATTCTAGAATCTTGTAAAAGTTTACTAATTTAATCAATTGTTAGCATGAATTATCATGTCTCAATATGTTAGTCCAATAATGCTTGGGCCCCCTCGTGCAACCAGGGACCATAGAAGTCAAATTAGAGATCGAAATCAAGGAAAGAAGTCAGGTTAATAATTTCAACAGCAACAACTTAGCCTGAAACCTCTAAAAACTAGGATATATCATCGACCACAATGAAAGCAATCAACTTAAAAAAACACGGATATGAAAAATGTACCTTCAGATTTTGTGTAAACTATGAATTTCTGCACAAGATAGTAGCAAACCAGAAAACAGAATTTTGGGGAAAAAAAGAATAGCTCAGTGCTTCAAAAGAAAGAAATAATTATCAAAATGACATGAGGGCATACATGATGTAAACTATGGCACACTCAAAGGAAAACTAAAAGGGCAAAATAACCTCATAGAAAGTATAAGAAAGGTGAAAGAAAAAACCAAGAGAATCAAAGTAACGATGGCAAGATGAGTATGAAGAAAAATATAACCAGCATGATGTACATGCCGCTCAAGGAAGAGCTCTTGCAGTCGTCCATGCTTTGCTAAAGACAATGTTAGGGATGACTCGTCCAACAGCACTGGAGCAAAAGACTAGAAACAAAGAGCATGGGGAAAAAGAAATCATCATTTGTAAGGTCTCAGAGCTTCCCACGCAGATTAGCAATGATAGAAAAGGGAGTGAACTGGTGCATGGATAAGAACAGCGGATCTCACATGAGAGAGAGAGAGAAGGGGCACCGCTCATAAAAGAAAAAAAGGGAGAAAGGAGAGGAGGTGAATAGCAAACAAGGAGGGAAAAAAATCACCAAGAGTTGCATGGGTCAGAAGGGACAAAAGCAGAGGATGGGAAGTCTGTACATTTTACCACATCAGCCCCTAAATTTAAGCTATGATGTAAGCGTGCTTGAATCATGGTCTATTCTCATCCAGTCTTGACTGTTAACAACCCCTTTGCTTGGTGCTCCTCTTTGATTGTTAAACCATGTCATATCACTTAAGTTTGTCATCTGAAGGGCATGGAAAAACTTAAGTTGGTGTAAAAGACAGAGAGGTGAAGAAAAAAACCAAAATTAAAGAAATGTGTCTGAGTAATAATCAAAAAGATGAGCTATAAAGCTAACAATTCTAGATCAAACTAAGTGGTAAACACAAGAAAAAAGAGCATGCACATATAGTTCCAAGCAAGGATTTAATTGCCAGAGCATACTCGTCCATACCACCAATACCAACTTTATCAGTAAGGTATCGGTAACTGTATGCCTCCTGGTACTGCTCCATACCAATAGCTGGTACATCAACTCATTTATGAGGTGCCTCCACCAAAAATGCTAGCAAATTCCTAGATCAAACTCAGTGGTGAACATAGGAAAGGAAAGAAAGAAAGAAAGAAAGAAAAAAGATCATGCACCATGGTTCCAAACAAGGATTTAAGTCCTGGAGCATACCGGTTCATACTAGCCATACCAATTTTATCAATAAGGTACTGGTACCTGTATGCCTCTTGGTACTGCTATGTACTGGTAGTGGTACATTACGTCATTATTGATGTGTCAGCATGGAAAGAACATGTGTTGGCACAACCAGTACAAATCGTGTTACTTCAACCCTTGGTTCCATGTGAAGGTTTATGACCATACAGCAATCAACAATCTTACCAAATAAATTGATTTGCAAACTCGACCTCATCATTTTTTTAGTTACTGCAAGTTAAACTCTCTAATCCCTTTTATACGACCTCAACAAGCCTCATCAGATTCATATGTCCACTAATCATGGTCAAAGCCTCATTGGATCTCATGCAATTTCTAGTCACTCATTCTGGCTACCTGGGAAGGGGAGAGGGGAGAGGGAGGGAGGGAGATAAAGAAGTGGAGCTGGGGGGGAGAGGGGGGTGGGGGAAGTGGGAGAGAGAGAGAGAGAGAGAGAGAGAGAGAGAGAGAGAGAGAGAGAGAGAGAGAGCGCT
>JAOXJJ010000481.1:1104320-1137728 GCA_025769935.1 Phoenix roebelenii
GGGGGGTGGCGGGGGGCGGGGTGCAGGGTTTACTTTGGAGGTAAAATAAATTGTTTTGATAACCAAATATCAACCTTCCAGCAGGTGCTCCTCTAGCAGATCTTTAACTAATGAATTCTCCACATGTATTTTTTTTGCTTCTTTAGCAATTGCACTTCTGATTAGAAGACTGTCAACCATTAGATGTCACGACTAGATAGTCCTCAGATATCCGCTCCTCAAATAGAGCATAGCCTAACTCTTTCACCTTGAAGTTCACCAAAATATGAAGGAAAATATAATAATAAGCCATCCATATTCACATCAAAATTGTCAAACCTGCCAACGTTTTCTTGCATCTTGTAGGATCTCTTTGCTCTAATAATAATGTGAATAAATCTATAAACAATAGAAATTGGATTCTTGGATTGAATCTTGAGGAAAGAGAGAAAGATAGATTAAATAAAATCAACAAGTGAATCCTTAAGATCAAAGCCTAAATATGAATATATCCAATTTGCAATAGAAAAGGAGGAAAACCAGAAAAATGGACTAACACTTATCTAATCTTCATCTAAAGAAGAAGGCTTCACTCCTACTTGCTTCATTAAACCATCTTTTATACTATAAATAGTCTAACTGAACCTCTCACTCTTTTCTGTCCACCGTCTATCATCTTACCTGTAATCAAATATCAATCTCCTTAATCCAACCACTCCCTTTAAGTGAATAAGATGCTAACTAAGCTTCCATGCAATGTTCAACATTTCATTTCACAAATTTCAGCTACCATCCTTCAGCCCAGGAGCCCACCAAGCATTGATCCCCATTGGCTTCATACCGCCGCTTCATTCAATCCATTTTATCTTTGAGCATGGGGTGTTCCAAACACAACCATTACAATCAAAAGGGTTTAGGGTCTTAACTCCCTCCATTGGAATCAAGCACAACAGAATTTGACTAAAAATAAGCTTGTGTAATATCTCTATAATAATAGGAAAGCATGAATCCGGAGAATAGAATTTATCAAAATAAAAAATTGGATCCTTTCCCACATTGTTTGGAGTTGAACTATTTAGCAATTAGTATGAGTTGACTAATTCACTTTGTTTAATAGAATTGAAAAAGTCAGAAATAAATTTATTCAAAACGTAACAGCCGAAGGTTCAAGATTTCATGATATGGTACACATCTCGCCACCGAAAGATTCACAAAAATAGTCATTTAAACACCTAAGCAATTTGATGGCTACCATGAACTGTTGTCAATTGTTTATTCCACTTGGATTCTAAACACTCAGTTAAATGTTTTGGCAGATATTGATAACCATTTAAATAGTGAACTAGCATTGGATCCAAATGTTCAATATATTTGATTATTGTCATAACAATTAATGTAAAATCTAATATATCCTACATAAAAAATCCTTCCTAAAATTGAAGAAGGCTAAGCCAACCAAATGATATAGCAAGCCATAAGGAATTCTGTGATGCTTATATTGCATCTTCTATTTATTTATTGCTGCACCCTTTTAAGATAAACCTTACCGTACATGTGCTAATGGAAGTGCACAAGGGTATGCTAGAAAGAGATAAAATTTGTCGCTCATTGTACTTGCACCCAAGCCAACATCTGTTCTCATGATATGAAACCCATTTTGATAGCCACAAAGGTAAAGAAAGAAAATGTCTCCTCCCTCCAATTGTATAAGTAAATGGTGTGCTCACCTACAACCCCTACTTCATTTTTATATCAATTTTGTTTCTTTTTCTTTTATCTTTATATTATATGCTAATTTTTTCTTTGACTAATGCAACTAAAACATATCTTTCATTTCTCTTCAGCATCATTGTGACCACCATCTTCTTCTTCTTTAGTCCTTTTTCTTCATCTTCTTCTACTTTCTTATTTCTAATCCTGCTCATCTATCATTAAACCTTTACTGTTCAGGTCGATTTTAATGTTATGGCCCATATCAAATAGAGAACAGCTGACAGTTTAGTTGCTACTTTTGTTTACCTTGCAGAGATACATACATTTATTTGGATATTAGGATAGAAGACGTGCTCACCTTCTATTATGACCTCTATGCCATTGAGTAGTCCAATAAATGTTCAAATGATTTAAAGATCAAAAAGCATTCCAGCTCGGGGAATTTGGACTAATGTAGCTCTAATCTTTCTAAACAAACCTACCATCAAGAAGGTCCTTAACTTTTAAAACGAGATTAGGAAAAAAAAAAGAAAGAGGATCAGGTTCCTTCCAAAAACTCCAGCAATTATTAAATTCAGAATCTTGGCTTCCATGATGCTGTATGTGCTATTTTACCCTCTAATGACCTACAACTACAAGCTTGAAAGACCCGTTTTCGATACCAATTAAGTTAAGAACTTAGTCCTGAATCACTAATTTTTTAATGATTTTCTCCGAGTAAATGCCAAAAGAAAGCCAATAAACCAATATGCATAAAAAAAATTCGACCAATTTGCCCCCCCAAAATTTCCAGATGACAATACAAAGTATCCTAATGAGATGGAGCCAAAAAGACAACAAAAGATTGGAGAACAGAGTATATTCGTTATAGGACAGGTACCAGTCTGGAAGTTTCCGGTAGCGTCAGCCACTGCGAGTAGAGCCCTTGTGCAATCTCAGGGTTCTGTTTCAACGCCAACGGAGAAACCTCCGATAGCTGCAGCAGGTCCGGGTCGAGGGCCGCAACGTCTCTTCCTACTTCCGCATCCATCCCCCCCATTCCCTGTCTCTCTCATACACCAAGAACGGGAGCCGATGCAATAAAAGAACCCTAAATCCCCAAATCTCTTCAAGAAAACCCAACAATTCCCTCCTAGAAATCACAGCGGGCAAACCCTAGATCTCCACAAAGCTCCAATCCAATCCAGGCCTCCTCCATCCCCCGCCACTGGACCACCAGCATCCAAGCCTCCAATCCCGGCCCCAGGAAGCGGAATTCAGCAAGGAAACCCCTGGATTTCAAGCTGGAGAGCTGGATTGCACCTCAGATCGTTCAGAGTCCCCGTTTTCTCCGGCTCCGGGGCTTCAGCGATTGGGATCGAAAGAGGCCCGCTCGCTCGAGAAGCGGAGACCGATCGGAGGAGAAGAAGAAGACGCCGAGAGGTTAATGTATCGGAGATCGGAAGCGGCCACCCAGATCGCAAGACCCACCGCTCTCGAAGGAGGAGGATGAGAAGGAGAAGCTTTGGCCCTCGAAACCCTCGCAGAAAGGAAACGAAGGGGGGGGGGGAGAGAGAGAGAGAGAGAGAGAGAGAGAGAGAGAGCAAGACCATCCAAATCAGCAAAGGGGAGACCTAGAACGCCAAATATAACGGCAAGAAAATGCCTCCCACTCCCAGGCTTAGCACAGGCAAGAGAAGGCCGGGGGTGCGATCGTATCCCTTCGTATACATACATGCATCTATTTGTATACGGTACTTATATACGGTGTACGCGTCTGGGAATTGGTCGATGATCTGAGCCGTCCAACTAATAGCATCTCGATCTGGTCTCGTGGTATTAGTAATGGGAGTGATGGGAGAGCATTGATCGGATGGGTAGGAGAGAGACACTGATCAAACGGTTAGGATTGGGCATGAGAATAATTTTTGTACCGTTAAAGAATTTTTTTTGCCTTATGACTGCCTTCCATAATTACTTTCTTGAGGCTTCACTCAGTCCGGGTTTTAGATGCCCAATTCAAATTCTCTTTATATAAAGAGAGGTCTAGACGCTCTAGTTATAATCTCATCAATTGATAGGTCACCAACCTAGCTCATAAATAAGAATCACCTTTATATAAAGAGAATAAATTAGATCTTAATATTGAAGAACGAGGCATTGTTTACCAACCCCTTTGACTTGAAATGTTTGCAAAAGGAGAAAAAAACAAAAAAAAAAGAAAAAAAAGTGATTTTATTTCGTTGTTCTATCATATTCAGGACATTTCATGAATTATATATACTTGTATGCAGACTCCATACAAAAAATAATAATATAGGCTGATATAGAATCATACTAACAATAGAAAATATTACTCACCAATATAAGTTGTTATGTGATCCTTAAAAATCACTTTAACATGATCATGCTAATAAAAATAATAATATAGATTGATACAGAATCACGCTAATAAAGAAAAATATTATGAGCGATGCAGCTTGTTACATGATCTCTAAAATTATGTTAATATTGATATTTGTATTAAATTCCCTTCCATAGTGGATATATCTGCTTTTGATGGCATTGTGAGATATCATGAGTCGAAGTCAAAAGTTTTTATTTCTTAACATTTTGGCTGATCACTCTTTCCTCCATTATCATTATAGCAATTTCATGAGATGTTATTCTTAAGGTGAGGCTTGTTTTTGTTACAATATTTCTTATTCTTCTTTTGTTATTCTCTTATTTTGGTTATTCTTGAGTTGTTTTTCTCTCCTCCATTTTACCTTGATTTACCTAACATCGCTTTATAAGACTTTCCTGCAAGGAGAGAATAGCCAGGGGGAAATAAATGAAGAAAAATTTCAAAAGTTGAAAATGATAGATAAAAAGTCAGATGGGAGAAATATATTATTTTGTTGCTAACTATAGATAAAATAAATTAAAATAGACCATTATAATTGTTCAAATGCCTACAAAAGCATGTCTATGAGCCTTTATTACTTGCCTTTAATCATTACAAGGTTTGCCATTTTAATTAAAGATATTTTTTATCAAAGAAGATGAAAATAATATTTCATTATGTGAATAGTATCGATGTTATATAATATAATATATATAATTGAAACTTCTAGAGTTGATCATGTGAAGCTGGACTCCACAATAAAATCTTGGGGGATTCATGAACTAAATACATATGGTCTCGTAAATATAGTATTTTTCTTCTCCTAAAGGAAAACACCACCCCTTAGCCAAAAAAAAAAAAAAAAAAGGAAAACACCACCGAATCTGACTCCTTTTATCTCTTAAATATGACATTTTTTTTTCCCTTAAAAAAACAATCTATAATGAACTATCTCTCTATATCTCTCTCTCAGATACTCTCTCCCCATATCCCACTTCTTCTATGTTTTTTCTTTATACATGCAAAACACTTGCAATATATAATTTCTATCTACCAATTGATAAGTCATACTCCCGTCGTAGTTGTTTACGTTCATGCTCGAGATCATCATGAGCCGCATTAATCCTTCGATACAAATATTTATAATACTTCTTATCTTCAAAATTAAAATCTTCAATTTTAAAGTTAAACCTCCTCTTCAAATTGATTATTTCCAATCCTGTAGCAATTTCATCAGACTTATTTCAATCTTTTTCGAAACATCCTCAAATCCTAACAATTTCAGACGACACATCTTTACGTCCTAGCATAATGTCTGTATAAGATCTAAGACAACCAGTAGCTCCGATCTCTATCCCATAAAGCGGTGTAGGAAGACCTAATTTATCCGTGATTTCTTGTAACATGACATTCGACCAAATTTTTTATGATTTTCATTTCTACAATTTTAGTTAACAAAAAAATTAGCTATCAAACAACAACCAAACATTTAAAAAAATAATAACAATTTTTGGTGCATTGAGACGTTATCTAACTCAAAAGAATTAGCATTAAATCATATTAACATTTAATCTTAAAAATATAATAAATAAATAATGCATTAACAAAATTCTATACATTTGAGATATGTGCAACCCTTCTACAAATTCATGGTAAAATAAAATATTAACAATTGAAATTTAAAATGAGTAGAAAAATACAACTTCCAATTCAAACTTATAACAATTTTTGTTGCATCTAATGATATCTAGCTCAAAAGAATCAGTATTAAATCATAGTAGCATTAAATCTTAATTACATAATAAATAAAAAAAATTGCAATAGCTAGATTCTATAGCTCCGAGATTTGTACGACAGCTATACAAATTTATATTTAAACAAATTATTAACGACTGAAAATTCAAATAACAAGCAAAATACGATTTCAATTCTAAATTCAAATGCATTAACAAAATTCTATACATTCGAGATTTGGCTAACTATTTTATGCACCAATGTTTAAATAAACTATTAACAATCAAAATTTAAAATGAGCAGAAAAATATAACTTTCAATTTCAAATTATAATAATTTTGTTGCATGTGGATGATATTTAACTAAAAAAAATCAGTATTAGATCATACTAACATTAAATCTTAAATATACAATAAATAAAAAATGCAATAGCTAAATTCTATAGCTCCAAGATTTGTGCATAAACTATATGCATTTATATTTAAACAAATTATTAACGACTAAATTTTCAAATAAGAAGCAAAATACGGTTTCCAAATTTGAACCAACATAAGCATGCAACTAAGGCTTCTCTTTTGATGATAATGTAAATTTTTGATTTGCCTAGAGAGTGCTCTTTCACCAAATAAAAAGCATAAGTGCAAGCTTGGTATGGCTTGTCCTAATGAATTGGTCTAGTTAGATTAGTTGGAAATTATAATCACCTATTTTGTTGGTCACACGTGCAACTTCGTATGTAATTTTTGATCTAGTTAATGTACTCTACATAAATCTATGCTCTAGAGTAACAAGTGTTATTGTTAACTTCAATACTTATTGTACTTTAAACTCCCAGTAGATTATTAAATTGAATTAAGTACCTCCATTTTATTTTACCTGAGTTACATCTTACCAACTTTTAAGCAGCCCCTTTGCAATGAGATCCGGGTCTTTTCTTATCTCCAAATGGCATTATATGTAATGTTTTGAATCATTGAATGATAGAATAGTTGTAGGGGCCTTCCCTATGCTAATATTAAATCTGGCAGAAGTGTGACCATAACAATCCAAGACCTCACCCAAAATAGCTAGACAAAAGGTATTACTTGGGTTTCTTGATCCTGCATAAGTATCCAAGATCTATCCAGTAAATAACTTATTTGAGGCTAAACACACGTCCGCACGTATCCTCACACACTTCTCTTGTTCAAGTTCTGACGTCCTCATCATGTTAAGGGTTCAAATCTAATCATAAACATCACGATCGGCCCGTGGTCAGCCCTAATGAAGTCGTGTTGCAGTATTCTTTAGTTCATATAGGTTATAGGCCGGATCCGTTTTGATATCATTTGTAACAACGCAGGATCTCGTCCAAAATGGCTAGCCGGGAGATATTTTTTGAGTTCTTTGATCCTGTATAAATACCCAAGATCTATCCAGTAAATAACTAATGTGGGACTAAATACACACCCGCATGAATTTTCATGGTAACCGATCCTTCCTATAACTATAATATTTTCCCCTTGAAAAGGTAATTAATATATGCTGTATCTCTTGACACCGTGACTGCTCTTCTAAAAACAAACGGTTTGGCTTTCAGAAACCCGAGGCTTCTGGTTTCTGACAGCTTTCAATCCTATCGGCCGCCTATTGAATTTGTTCTTCGGCAGCTTCTAAGCTTATCCTAGAGTCCTAACCAAGGCTAAGCTTCGTTTATTTGAAACCAATTATTTTCCAACCTTTGTGAATCGGACAGAGTCGAGTAAAATTTGTTGCCCACTATTTCTTAGCCGGTTCTCCAATGGGACTGCTTTAACACTCGTGCCACTATTTGTTAGCCGGTGTGAACTCCGTGGAACAATCCGAACGCCGGCTTCCTCCCCACCTTCACCCTGCTCTCATCTCCCTCCCCACTCCATCCCTACGTCGTACAGTACCGAAACCATCTTCTCCACCGCCACCTCGGTGTCCCTCCCTATCCTAGCTTCTTTCCACGCCATCTCCTCCCTCCGTCAGACCTCCTCCATCTTCTCCGTCTGAAACCATCTCCGTCACCTTCCCTCACCGCCCCCAGTTATCGTCATCCTCCTCCTCCAAACGCTACCCACGGCCCACCTTCCCCACCCCGATCTCACTCTCCCTCCCTACCCCAACATCCTCCCACCCCATCTCCCTCACCTACCAGACCCCCTCGATCCATTTCCTACGATTGAACCCATCTCCGGCACCTACCCTCCCATCTCCGACCGAGGCCATCGAGGTCTCCTGTCACCGGCGGTCTCTACCACCCGCCCCAACTCCGGCAACGTCGGCTTCCATGGAGGTGTGCCGCCGTCGGTGAAGCAGAGCCCTCCACCACCCGGTTGAGTCGCCCCCGCCGCCGGATCGCTCTAACATTCGTGCAAGCATTTCCCTCAATCTCCCTTTCTTCGCATCTCCCTCCAGAGGAACCTCCCATCTCCCACTCCCAACCGGATCGCTTTGAGAACATTGCCAATGCAGCCTAACGAATTGAGCTCTCGGAAACATTCCGGAGAGCTCCGATTTATTCTCTCACCCACCCCCTCCGGATCGCGTCAAGATCCGCGCTGATATTTTCCTCACGTCTCTCTCCTCACATCTGCCAACCTCTTCTGGCATCGGATTGCTTTCAGATCCGTGCTGATACAACCCATTGACCATACCCGCTCCTACAACAATGCTCTGAACTCTGTACCGATACGTCGTCCCCTTACCATCCAATTACTTTGAAATATGTGCCGGTATTAGTTCAAATTTTTGAGCTCTCTGAAATTTTAGATAGTTCTAGCTCATTTTCCCTCTCGCCCTCTTCTGAGATCCAACCGATACGTTGATCCACCTCTTATCATCAGATCGCTTTGAGATTCATGCCGGTATAACTTAAAATCAGTGATCTCTATGGAATTCCAGAGAGATCCCAAGGAGCTCTAGTTCATTTCTTCTTAAGTGTTTGGAGGTTGCTACCATACATCGCATTTTCATCTTCTCATGCTGCTCCAACACATTTCCTCTCACATCCTCTCCTTTCCTCCCTCCTCCAAACCGTACTCTTTGCTACCGTACCTCACACTTCCATCTCTTGATGTTGCCCTCCTTCCTTCTCACCTTCTTTTATCACGCATGCAGAATGGAAAGAGGATGGCCGTCATGGCAACCCTCCAATGTTCCAACCCCAAAAAAAGGAAAAGTAGAGAAGAAAACTTACGTTTTAGGTTAGAAACATCCTTCCTTTCCCAAATGATGATGCGAGAAGAGGATAATTGCATGTCTCCTGCAACAACCTCTTATATTTTATTGAGAAGAGGATATAGGAGGGCAGAAAGACGCAATGGTTACAATACTTTCTAGGCAACAACATATAACGTCGCAACAATCTCTGCATCTCATTGCAGCTATAATGATGAAGTACGTGAGATGCAGCAGGCATAGCAACGTGAATGCATGCACCAGCCTGCGAGCGGAGTGACACAATCATGCATGCATGTGGAGTGATATTTTTTGGTTTTTTTCTCCGCTTTTTTTTTTTGTTTTGTTTCAGAGGCTACACATTTCGGAGGAAAGACAGATGGATCGCTATTCATTAAAATAGGTACGGAGCAGGAGAGACATTTCACAGTTTATTTATAGAGATGGGTACTGTTTTGTTATTTTTTTTTCTCTATTTTGTTTTTTTCGTGTTTCCGTATCTGGAGGCAAGGCAGATCACGATTCGATTGAGATAGGTACGAAATAGCGAAGGTGTTTTCCAGTTCAACCATTAAGACAGATACTGTTATTTTTTTTTTCAGACTAGGATACAGAGTGATCTTCTTTGAACGGCACGGCGTGGGTATGGTTCAGAGCAAGCTCCTTCAAAGGATGGCACTGTGTGGGGATTTTCAATGCCAGACATCTGGGTAAACTTTAGTCCGGTATTTATTATTTTCAGAGACCCCCAGGCTCTCTTGTATAGATTTTAGCTGTAGTTTTTCATTGGTTTTGAGTGGTGAAGCTTAGTTGCTGAAAAACACCATTTGATTGGGATCTTTTGATCCGTACTTGCCCTCGAGTCAACTCTCATGACCCGACTTGATCTCACATGATTAACTCAGACCTACACCCTGATTTGATTGAACCTGATTTAATTCAACCCATATATGACTGATGAATTACTATGGGGAAAATCTAATCTTCACTCCAAAAAGATCCTGGCCCAGACGCAGACCAGACTAGGCTCTGGACGGTGGAGATCAAAATATTTTGCTGTCTGCTGTGCCTGTGATTGCAGCTGATCGGATCGGACCATCCGGGTCCAACCGCGTGAGTCTTCGTTCTCCGGTGGGCCCCCATCTCCCTTCCCGCAGTGGTTAACTGCCCTCCCCGCGTTCGTAATTTTCATCAAGTCAATTATAAAAATCTTTCTTTAACTACACACAAAATAAATAGGATTTTTTCTCGGCATCTCCAACGATCACGATCCACAAGCTTCTTCTTCTCGTCTTCCATCTCTTGCCACCAAAGCCCCGATTCTCATCTTCGTTTTTTCCCAAGAAGATGAACATTTTCTCGAAGAAACCAACAGCCAGAGGTTTCCGTCTCTCCTTCCCATCCGCCTGTTCTTCTTGAATTATACGTAATTTTAATGAATTTTCCATTAATTTTTGTGTTCTTGGATTGTGTTTGCTTCCCCCTTTTTTTCGATCTGTGCTAAGAATTCTAGGGTTTTCTCGTTCCCTCATATGATCAATTTATCGAGTTTACCTTGCAAGATTTCCCGATGAAAAATTCAACTCGATAAATGACTGTTTTGGGGTCTTGAGTTCATCGTGATGCACATTTAATGCGTCTTTTTTAAATTTTACGCCGTATTTTCATAGATTGCAATTTTGTTGCTACCTTGACGTGTTTCCTCTGAGTTTCTTTCGTTTGGTTTGTATAAAATTCTTAATGCGTTGATAGTGTTCGATAGTTTATTTCTCGATTTTTTTACATTTACTTTAATTCATGTTTATACATCTGCATAAGTTCTATTTTGCTTGACAACAGATGCGCTTCGATCAAGCAAGCGAGAAATGTCACATGCCACAAGAGGTATGTATGATTCTAGCTTAACTGAAGTCTCTATATATTGGCGCTTCCAAGCCTGGTGTTTTAAGAAGAATCTCTGAATTGCTTAGTTTTTGTTGCTTGCTGTAGAGAGAGAAGGAGAGAGTAAATATTTCATATGAGAGTCTACTTACTTTATTTGTTCAATTTTAACACTAACAAGCATACGACTATGAGCTAGTAAAAGAAAAGATCCTTCTTAGGTGGTCGTTAATGATGAAAGTTACTTCTGAAGAGTACGAACTGATATATCACATAAAAGAAGGTAAAAATCTCTTGTAAAAGGTGCATGCCATATCAAACAATAACTCAGGACTTCTACCTCCGCAAAACATCAAGAATTTCAAATTATATTTACAAAATATCAGACTAGAATATATTAAATCTGCAACTATTGAAGATAAGCCAAACTAAAGCAGCAGTCAATATCTATCTATACGGGTAGGCCTTATGGATCGGTATATGATTCATCATAATTAGAGAATATTTCTTAGTCAGCTTTTAGTATAAAAGGCAGCCTTTAAACATTGGTGCCAAACTGTTGGTCAACGACCTCTGGGGGCACCATAAAATTTGGTGGACTGGGAGGTCTACTTTAATTATGCAGTTTAAGCTTGTGAATTCTAGGAACAAACGCCATATTTCTTCTATACTTGGAAAGTATCTAAACTTGGATGGTGAAGGCACTGCAGAGACATACAATAAAACACATGAGTTTGTTTTTAGGTGTTTTAGAATTCAGATATCATAGATCATTATCATCGGTATGCAACCTCAGTATGAAAGGACCATCACTAACATATAATTGAGCTGAGATCATAAACCTTTCAAATGATAAGGACTTAAACTTCACAATGAAGTTTTGGAAGAACATTTTACAATTAGCCAATTTTTGATGAATCCATGTAAGCTGCATAATTCTTTTCAGCAGCACATCCCTCAGTATTTTGGCCTTCTCTTAATCGCAATGTTCTTTCCTATAGTTTCAGAGCATTAAGATCTTAATTGTTAGAAAAAGACTGTGGGGTGAATTCAGGTGTGAAAGTGAAGAACTGGTACTGCCGTAGTATGGGTGAGCTGGGGAAAGGATACCACTCATGCGTTGTTCATTGTTTTTGGGGGGAAAAAAACTTCTATTGCATGGTGAGCAAGATAACACCATCCACCTTTTTATCATATACGCGGTTGAGCCATCCGTAAGCTGCTCTGGCTAGGGGGATCATTCATGCTCATATGTTAGAAAAGGCCAGATTCAATGCCAGATTCGAAACCCACACTTTGACGCATGTTTTTGAACAAGCCAACACGCTAAGGCCTGGACAGTGTACTGCTTGCAAAATAAGTACAAGCTCAGGCTCAGTTTGAGAATTATCCTGTCCAAGTGGCTCGTGAACCAAACTTGAACTGCTATAGCTGATCTTGCCTTTAGGGCGACGCAGGCTTCAACACACTTTTAGCTGAACCAAGTTGAGCTTGAACAACCCAATGCTCTGCTTTGCTCAGCTAATCTCCTAGACAGCTTTATACCTCAAAACACTAGTGGACCAAAATTCATCATTTCTGATTCTTCTAAACCATGAATCATATCGCATACTAGTTTCTTGCAATTACAAGCATGCCATTTTGTAAAGTGTTACAATTTGGAGATCATATTTTGGTTTGAATGAATGTTTGTTTTTGATAAGATTATCCACTTAGTCCCCTTTTGAAATACTTGGAAATATTTAATTTGTTAAAGCCATTTTGCCCAGGGTCTAGTGCCCTTTTGAAATACTTGGAATTATTTAATTTGTTAGACCCATTTTGCCTAGTGACTAGCATACTCAAGATAATACTACACACTACGATGTGGGGCTTGCCATTTAAATTTTCTTCAGGCTCTATTTGGTTGCTGAGAAATGGAAGACAGAAAAGAGTTAAAAAGGATGGAGTATGCCTAGATCGATGCATTCCCATCCTCATTTTCATTTCCTTTCCCTTATTTATATACCATCCAGATGTAGGTAAAGAACAAGCCACTTTCATGCTACACAATTATACAAACAATTAGCTGGTTTATGACTGTTTCTCTGACCTTAGCTCATCATTTGCTGCCTATATTTGTTGCATTAAATGTTTGACAAATTTATCAAGATTTCACTAGCTTCCTTCTGCCGACTCTTGTTTGCTGCAACCATGCCTTCCATTTGAAACTTCGATGATTCGGCACCATCATTGTTAATACTGATCTTGGCTTTAGGTTTTGCCAGTACTGGTTTTAGTTGTCTTTCATATTCTGCAAGAAAAGATTTGCAGCTGGATTCATTCTGTTTTGGATTTCTTTCAATAATTTTGTTATTGAAGTTAAGTGCTCTTATGCATACTCTAACCACCTCTATTGAAAATATTTCATGTTGTAGGGCTTGAGAGGGAGATCACAGCCTTACAGCTAGAGGTACATAAAGAATCTAGCTTGAACTGCAAGATAGTTTTGTTTTACCTCAGCATATCGGATGCTAAAGTCATTTCAAACTTAGTCACTTTGAGACAATACAAATATATCACCTAATTAGTTTAGACTTTAGGTACTGTTATTTCTGGTGAACTTGTACTGGTCTGCTTGTGATTGATTAGGTCTGGTAATTTCTAGACAATACACTTTTTCAAAATTTTAAAACTCTTACTTTCTTTATTTTTTCCAGTAAGCTTACGCCTATTTTTCTTTCTTATCTGTGCTCATTGACTGTCTATCACATTGCATAGTTTGCTTCCTATGACCATACGGACTTCAGTCATATTTCTTATCAAGATATGTTTAGCAATCTATACTTTCAGTGTCATTTCTAATATAGTTAAAGAAAAGTTATTTTCATTAAACTAATTTAAGTCCTTTCAGGAGCATAATTGCCTTTCCCTAATGTTTTGTTGCAACAAGATGAGTTCGTAGAACAGTTCACTTAATATAATACCCATAGATAGCATAACATTTTAATCTTGCAAGAAAATTAGAGCTGATAAAGATTTTTTCTTCTTCTTTAGCTTGCAACTTTACTGGTGTAAAATATTCTATTTATCATGGATGGTATAAGTAATTAAGCATTTCCCAAGTTTTAAGATTCCCTAGACTGTTACATGATTGTAGTTAGGCCTCACACTAGCTAAGCATAATGGCAGGAAAAGAAGCTGGTTGCGGAGATAAAAAGGACAGCCAAAACTGGAAATGAGGTATGTTTCTTTATGTTAATCCCTTTAGTCGCAAAGTTTGGAGATTATACTATCGAATTCATCACCGCCACTTACAAAGTTCATATGATATTTAAACAATGGCATGATTACTTTGACTAAATGTTTGCAGGCTGCAACTAAAATTTTAGCCCATCAGCTTGTCAGATTAAGGCAACAAATTTCTAATTTACAAGGTAACCGAGCTCAGATGCGAGGTATAGCAACCCACACACAGGTAAACTAACAAGATCTCCCTTCCTTGTTAGTCATTGGCTTTCTTCTCTTTCATTTTGGCATCCATGCATTCTTATAAGTTTATCGTTTGATGTGGCAGGCAATGCATGCCAACACTTCAGTGGCTGCTGGCATGAAAGGTGCAAGCAAGGCAATGGGAGCTATGAATAAGGTCTAACACTGATTAATGATCATTTGCATAGTTAGAATAATTCATATTTTACCACTTTAAAATATGTTCATTGATAGTGATGGACATGTGAAATGAAGTGTGATATATATAGCTTTATATCCTATTTCTTTGCAAATTGTTTATCTCTTGCAGCAAATGGCACCTGCGAATCAAATGAAGATTATGCAAGATTTTCAAAGACAGTCAGCACAAATGGACATGACAGTAAGGCCACAACCATCCTTAGATACATGACAGTTTCATTGATGACAATGATATTGTTCATTGCCACATATATGTCACCCTAGCTTGTGGCAGAGTTCTCAATTTTGGCCATTCTTAAGTGATGCATGATGTTACAACTATATACATATGATGTCTTCCCTACAAAAGTGCTTTCATTTTTAAATGTGAACAAAACTGTTTTCCAATTTCTTTACTTAGAAGGAAATGCATACTTTTGTATGCACCCACAGTCACACACAAGCACATATGAATACATATATATACATTTAAATATACATATACATATACACGTAATATATGTATGTTCATATTTGTGTATATCTATGTGTTTATGCGAATGGTTTCCTCCAGTCTTACTTCTTGTTAAGAAGACCATCATTTGGGAATAGTTTTATGTTTGTGAATTTGCCCGTTGTTGCTTAAGATAGGCTTGCCTAAATCATTTTGCATTGGTTGCTAGCTATTTCTGGTCTTTCTTGCTCAAGCTAGTGGATGACCTTCTCCAATGTCTATGCATTAAGATACGCAAAAGGGCATTTCTTGGTTAGCTAGTAAAATCATGATACCTATACATATACCTCTATGCAGAGTGAGATGATGGCAGACTCTGTTGACGACGTATTAGATAATAACGAAGCTGAAGAAGAAACTGAGGACCTAACAAATCAGGTAATGCTTCTAATACTGTCTCATAAAAAGTTCTGAAGAAAATGGTCGATATTTTAGCATCATTTTATTTTTAACCCCCATGTATTCATCTTTTCTCATATTATTTTTTCTTGTTCGTTAGGTTCTAGATGAAATTGGTGTTGATATTGCATCACAGGTTTGATTTTCTTAATATCACTTCTGGGTTTCAATGTTACCTTTTCTGCTTTGTTCTATCATTAAAGTTGACCTTATTTGTGCTGAAAACTACTTAACAGTTATCATCAGCTCCCAAGGGAAAAAATACAGGGAAGAATGTTCAAAGTGCTGAAAGGTGTGACTACCTTGAATTTCTTTTTCTTACTTCTTTTTCTATCTTTGTTTTTCCATTATATGTGTTACTTTCTTGAGCCCATGTTGATGACATCATATACACATGGACAATAAATATGTTGTGCTAGATCCTTGGCAGAACCGCATTACCACAATGCAGTAAAATTGTAATCAATTTTCACTCACCCTTCGATCTTTGGACATATTCATGGCTTGCTAACTCTGACTATAACCTGATAGTTTGATCCATTTCATGTAAGTGTAGCTGCATGGGTTTCTCATACAGGCTTCTTTGATGCAAATCTTTACAAATCTTGTTCTAAATTACAATAGATTTTTCTTCTCCTTCACACCATAATAATAACAACCATCAAGTGTTGTCCCAGGCATCTGGGATCAGATTTATGGATACCTGTTTGCCATTTATTCCTATCAGGAAAACTCAAAGTTTTATGCTATTTTTTCTGAATCCTTTCTTGCATTTTTTATTTATGCTAGCATAGATCTTCCTTTCTCCATTCTTAGTGATTTAAGGGCTAGGATTGGGATTTCTGGAACTTTGTTCTAGGACATGTATTCTGAAAATTGGAGAAGTTTAAGGTTTTTCTTCCTCCCTTTGAGTCTCCAATGCTTCATCTCCATTCCTCCCTCTCGAATCCCTTCTCCCATCCCATTTTTTCTCTTTCACATCTCCTGTTGTGCTCTTTTTATTTCCAATCTTGCTGTCTATAAGAGAAATTTTCAAATCTGACATGATCTGGAATTATTTCTGCACTTAAAAATCTTATTTCTGCACTTAAAATTCTTTCTTTTAGCCTTATTGCCAAGTGGTCGCATTAGTGGTATTGGGGGAAGGTTAACCTCTGTTGTGTAGCCCAATATTGTTAGCAGACCTTGTTTGCGAAAGAAATAAATTGTCATTAATTAAACATCATGCTAGAAGCAGCAGGTTCGGTTGTCTGTATCGACAAGTAACTTGTTATAAAAGCAGTGGTGCCTACTGGTCACTATGCAATTTAAATTGCATTTCTTTCATCTATTTCCATTGCACTATAAGTTTAAGCGGAAAAACTTGTGCCATTATCACGGAATACGAAGATACCGTTTCTATCTTTTCCATCTAGCATGGTGTTTCTGTAATATGTCTGATGTACCCCAAAGAAAAATCTGCACAAATGGCTAGATCTAATTGCATTAACAAAATAGTAAACATATTCTAACTTCTTTTATGCAACATGTGTATTTGTAATTTTTGTTATGAAGGCCCAGTCCAATTTTGAAATTCTTAAACATATTTTAGTTTGCCAAGATTTGAAATTCCCGTGACTATCTCTATGCTCTCCCTTGGTTTACATTATATGCAGAATTCATTTGATCTCATAGGCTTCATGACCAAATGTTGAAATTATCTATATCTGGTCATATAAATTCCAAAGTCCAAGGATTGGATCAAAAAATTATTACAGGATAACCTACTTCAGTTGTAAATTTATTTGAAATTCCATGAAAAATTTGCTCTTCAAGTTTCATTAGAAGAAACCCACTGTCTTTATAGTACAATTTGACATGTTTAGACCCAAACTGGGACAGTGTGGTTGAGTGTCACTAACACCAGTTATATGAAGCATCTCTGAACCCTCTTAAACAACCGGATCAAGTTATGTTTTACATTCCCAGTTGATCTCCTGCCCAACTCACATAACTCAAAAGTTGATCTGTCTTAATTGTTCAGTTGGTGAGTTCTAGCCAGATTTTTGGACATGAGATTCGTCTTCCACTGTACTGACCTGTTTAGACCATTGTCGAACCTTAAATTTCTCCCTTTCTTTTTTGAAATCCCCTACAATTTTTAGTGATTTTTATTGTCTCTGCTTGTGGGTCAGCTACTTAGAAATTGAGACCAGCTTTCCCAAGTGTTTTATCATTATTATACTATAAATGCGTGTATGTTTTATTATCTTGCCTAAATTTTTCTTTGATTTGCAGCTCGGAGATGGATGACCTTGAGAAGAGGTTGGCTGCAATCAGAAACTCATAAGTCGAGGACTCTATATATTAGTATTCAGATCTCATTTCCTCATTTACTCAGCACTTCATGGGGTTTATATAATATGTAGAGGTGAATGCACATTGTGCTCGAGATACCTGTGTCAATAGTTCCTAACTGCAAATTCATTGTGAGCATGGATGAATCAAGTGTTGGAATATGCTTGAACCTGCAGTTTTCCAATCAACTGGGTAAGCATGAGAAAAGATTGGTGGGATCAGATTGCAAGTTTGATAAATATTACAGGGCCATACATTGCTACTCCTTTTTGATTGGCCAGGAGGAATTGCATGAAACTTTGCAACTCTACTTTCATGTGAGAAAACTGGCTTCTTTGATTTTGATATAACCAGAGACTATATCCCAAAATTCCTTTCAGATAATGGGCATAAAACCATGACACCTTGTGTACAAGAACATGGGTTAACCTGTAGCAGCTTCTCCCTCATTCAGTTATATGCTAGTTGATGTGGATTTGTGAGTAAGGCATGCCAAACTCATGCTTGCGAAAATTTACGGCTTAGAAAAACTTTTGGCATGCCAAACTCATGCTTGCGAAAATTTACAGCTTAGAAAAACTTTGTAAATCCAAATCTGGAATCGAGTAAATTTATAACTGAGGCAAGATTTTTTTCATTTATAGCACAAATAACTGAGGGGTTCTTTGGTACTTGGGACTGGTGTTTTACAAGCCCGGTCGACCCACTTGGCTCATGACCTGAGTCTACATGGACTGGATGAACCCAATATGCAGATAAGCAAATCCTGAGAACTTATACACGTTGGTATCCATCCAAATTCATTTCCATCAGCACCTCATTATTGGATGCATAACCGAACATCCAATTTTATTGGCAATTTTTGCTCCGCCTTATATAACTTTAATGGACTGTAAGGTAGAATAAGTACCAATGTATTAAGTAGTTAAATATTTGATTTATATCACTATGTATATGCATGGTGTTAATATTCAATTTGTATCTGTAATTGTTTGCAGTAAATAGAAACTTTTAGCATCCGATCAATAGCTGTATCCATATTTGTCGACTAAAAATGGATAACAATGTAAATATGTAGATATATAATCTACAGTTGATCTATTTTCAACCCTAACCGAGCTATCCCGTTTGAGTTGTAATCTCTCCAAATGGATTACTTTATTAAGGTACTTAAGCTAAGCTGCGAACTATGCTTGTTGATTTATTTATTGAGGTGTTAGGAAAAATAAACAGAAAAATTATTTCTTTCTTAGTTTACTCTTTAGAAGTGGGGTTCAACTTTAGACCCAGTAAAAACTTGCCATCTAACTTTTCAATTCTTTTTCATTATCATTTTTGTTATTGATGCCATTGCTGCTTACTATCTTGCCATCCCAAGTTTACTCATCCCTCGCAGTTTAGTATTTTTTCTATAAAAAAAGCTAGCACAAGTAGAAGCATGGTAAATATTGAAGTGAGGCCAAGATTGAGCAATGGTCTTTCATATCGGTGTAAAGACTTTCCCCATTTTGTCAATTGGCACCTTCTCACAATTTATCGATGATTTTTACTATATGATATAATTATATTTGTTTTTGTAGTAGATTAAGTGGTGTATCTTTCAATCGTATTTAGAACATGTTACCCTATAGAATTATTGAAGAACTTAGGGAATTTATAATTTTACTTGAAAATCAATTGGAGATAATTTAAATGGCATGTCTTGCAAGAGTATTAGTAGAAAAAAATTTCCGTTATTTCTTTTTTCTTTGCAAAGCGAGGTAGCAAAAGTCTATAATTTTTTATGGTATAAGTATGACATTTAAAGTCGATTATCATTAAAATATTTTTCTTTTATTTTTTATAGTTTTTTTTATCTTAAAATATATTTTATTATTTTAAAAATTATTTATTTGTGATAACATGAGTTAATGAGTCACCAACCACATGAACCGTTGGGCAGCAACTTGAACTACAAATTTGGTTGATGTTCGAGCAGAGTGTTTAGTGAGAAGATAATTCTAAAGTAGATATATTGTAGATTAAGCCCTCCAACTTAGTAGATTTGTGTTTTATCATTCTCTAAAATATCTAGCACATAGTATATAATATATAATTTTTCATTGCCATCTATTCCAATACCAACAATATCACTTTCTACTCTTTCCTCTCCTCCATTAATACCATTTATCTTCATTTTTGAGATTACTTGACCTCACAATGATACCAAAATAATGACTAATTTTATTAGAAACCGGTTAATCTCAAGTCAAAATAGGAAATATCATGGTATTTTCTTCAATTATAAAACCTATTTAGATTGATGGGGATGGTATATGTGCGAGATACGATCTCCACCAATAATGATCACTACTCCCTTATCGATAAAAATATCATTATTGGAATGCAATCTAAAAAATAATTTCTGAAAATCGACTTTGTCAAATTACCAAGGCATAGATTACAAAATGATTGGCATTACTTGGATGTAAAATGGATCAATATATTTCTCATTTCACCTCTACAAAAGTCGACCTTTTCAAAGGGTTTCATACACATTTTCCTTTTTAAAGAATAGAAACTTAAGTTAAAACAACATCCATACCACACAAGATTTTAAAAAATATCGATATATATATATATATATATATATATATATCTTATGCAAATCCTCAAAATATATATAATTTTATACAAGAGTCAGGAAGATCATCATTTTTCTTTTTTTCTCAACTTATAGTAAGCAAACCATGCATGGGAACATTGCACTGCAGTTGTATAAATTTAACATAAATTGCACAAATATAATATATTTCTGTGGTAAGTTAATTGGACGCATTTGGAGATCAATCTGGGGAATTTGTTTTTTTTTTTTGGGTAGATTTTTGGGAAAATTTGTTTGGAAAGCCTTTAAACTCCCGTGTGATATGCAGTGGGAGGGCGGACGCATCACCGACCGGAGTGGATGCTGCAGGAGTAAGTCTTGGAGGGGCAGCCTCTACAAATCATAATCCTCGGAAGATATTAGCTGCTGGCCACAGGCGTGGGTCCACTAAATGGACGGTTGAGATTTCCCATCGCTGTTAGGCGATCGAGGATCCACCGTCCATCATCTACGAAGGTTCGTTCCCATATCGAACGAGCGAACAAACTAAGATTAAAAAGAAAAAAAAAAGAAGAAAAAAAAAAACGCGAGACGACGGGATCAAAGCCGAGAAAAAGAAGAAACCCTTTCTTTCTTTTCTCTCCATCGGCGAAACGTCTCGGATCGATCGCGTGCGGGAGGTCGCCGAGCTCTCTCCGGCCAAATCCCAGAACCCAAACCCTAATTCCGGTCTCTCTCTCTCTCTCTCTCTTCGTTCGCTTTTGTTGATGAAGGATTCGGAGGAGATCGCTTCTCCCTGATTGATCATAGATTCGGGGTGAGTACGTACAGCCGAGGTTAATTTTTCTTCCTTTTCTTCTGTATTCGTCTCTTTTTTTGGTTATTGCGAAGAATCTTGGCTACTCTGATGATCGCCATTCTCTTCTTCCCCATCCGGGGAAAAAGGGGTTTTTTGGTGCTTTGTTTTGGCTAGCTGGAATTAGGGCTTTTTTCTGTTTTACCAATTGAGGAGTATACTTGGGATTTTTTTTCTCTTGAAAATATAGCGCTGCCAAATCATGAATTGAATTGGACTTTCTATCGTTATTTTTTTTTCTTTTAGATCCAGTGCTTCGATGCTTTTACTTTTTGGGATCCTGTCATTTTAACCCCATAATCCGAAGTAGCTTAAGTTGCATTTCTTAAGTTCTAGGTGGAATTTTTTCGTGTACCATTTTGGACTTCATGATGACTGAAATAGGAAGAGCCAAATCTAGAAAGTTACGGGGCTTCAAACCTGATTAAGTAGCGACGTCTTGAACAGGCAACTGCACGTTGAGTCATGCTTAAAACATGCGGCAAACTTTGTATAGTACAAGATTTTAGATTTTCTATCTTGTTTCAGTGATTCCTCGCGTCAAGCTTGCCCTTGAGCTTGTTTAGGACCCTGAACAGTCCTATCAAAATCTAGCACCAATCAGAATGTTGTTATATTTCATTGCATTCTTTGCAATCAAACTGGATCATAAGCATTATTCCTGTCTTAATCATATATTGACCTTTCAATTTGGACAAAGGCTGAACCATGTAATTCAAGACCATGGTAACAGATACAATAAGAACTATATTTCCGAGCATGCTTAGTCCAATTAGCACCATCAAACTCAGTCATGATGTTCCTTCCAACTCTGTCATGTATACAGTCTTATTCCATGCTTCAATAAATAGCAGGTGGAGCAAAGAAGCAATCTGAATTTTGACATCCAATAAAGAATGTAAAAATTGCTAAATTACTTGTATGCAAGTGACACTTTTTAATTTGCTAGCATGGTCATAACCAGCCAAGACTGGCACTTGTATTTGAACCATAGATAGCAGGATATGGAAAATGAGCGAATGGGAAATTTGTTATGATGATTGAAAACAAAACAACCTATGGAGATGTCCTCAAAGATCTAGTTTCATGCGATCCTTAGAAAGTTGAAGCGCACTAGTTGATATCACTTTAGTTGGATAGGACTCATTACCACTTAGCTAATGAGGACTGAAGGAAGCATACCGTTTTCTTTGTTCGAGTGCCTCTTGATTCTGTCATATCATTCACTATCCAGCAGATAGAATTTTTTGCACTGCAAGATCCATCTAGTCTTTGGATTTGTCTTCACTATTCGACATTATAACATTAACTGGGATCTAAGTATCATATACCATGCTCGTGCTAATTGTGGCCCATCACACATTTGTGCTATGCTAATCAAGATGCAAGGGTGCTGTTTCCGAGAATAGGGTTAATGTTTTTCCATGCTATTTGGCATGCACTGGTACTGAACTACATGCATGACACGATGCTGAGCGTTGTACCATGTGTGCATCTTGCTGGTGCAGACTTATGTATTATGGTTGCTCGAGCTTTTGCTACATTGTGGAAATGAACTAACTGCCTTTTGTCTCACATTTTTATATGCTTCTTTGCTGCAATAATGCTTTTTATGTAAGTCCTGTTCCTTATACCATACAGTTAGACATATTTTGCAAATTGCTTTAGAATATTTTTTTTCTTCTAAATCTGATGGTGATCCACATGACCTGACAAGGAAAGAGGAACTACCACTTTCTGATTTACCACCCACATCTTGGCATTGCCTCTTTTCTAACTCCCACTTTGTGATCACGAGCACCGCCATTTCCCTTTGTCAAGATTCATGAACTTTACCATCTCCATCCTCATCACCTATGATTGTGGAGTCTCCACCTCCAGCAAAACTTATAGCAAGAATTATAGCGGCAAAGAATGGGACCTTGAAGGTACACTTGCTGTGCGGCTTGATATCATTTTCCTCTTTGCTTCTTCTTGGGGAGTAGGAGCTTATGCAAATGCATGTTTTCTAAAGATGCCATTTTGTCCTAAATTTGGCCACAATGTGCTTCACTCCATCTTCTTAACCTCAATATCCTTCAAATCTTCACTTTGTTGTCAACTATCTCATCACCACTATCTTGTTGACTCATCTATTACCTCCAACATCTTGCTCTTCTCATAAGCTAATTGTTAGCGCTTTCTGTTTACTGTTTCATTCGAAACAACATGACATATGTTGGCACCAGGTTTGCCTCAGATGATGGAGAACATAGTTTAAGATTGGTTGGTCATGCTTCAATAAGAAGCTGATATAAGCACCACACGAGGTTGAACACTAATCTCCAGTAGTAGAGATTGAACCAGGTGTTAGCTATGAGTAGCTTTTGTGATTGAACAAAGTACAAAGTGGCATAAATATATTTGCCTGTATTTTATTGGACACGTGTCAACCTGTATTCTATTGGCCATACGGGTGTACTCTTGAACTGAATACATGATACATGTGACTGCTGAGCACAGGTGGTGATTGAATTGACAGATGCAGTTTACTGATTGTTTTATGTATTTGTATACAATGTATTATGCTGCATATATATCTGTACATTGTACTTGAAAATATAATAAGTACTTGGTTCATGAGTGCAAGAATGCTGGTTTTTGTGGATTCAACGCATTGATAGGGTGTTAAAATGTGCCCATCTCAAACATTCAATAAGATGTTACCACATAATTGAAATATTTTTACAATATAGTTAATACAATTAACGTAAAATGCACATACAAGCAGCCAATGAACAATGTGGGGTTGTTATGTACCTCCATTACAGCTGTTTCAATGATGTGATATGTGTATTTGAATAAGTGCATATTTATTAACGTGTAAATATTTCTTTTTTAAATACTACATAATAGTTAATGTTCAAATTGCATATTTTGTTGTTTTACAGATAACAACATTATTTAAACCACTAAGGAACAAACTTTATGCCATTATTCCCAGAATCTAATCATACTTTTTCTAGCCCGTTAGTTCAAAAATGTTGTTTGCAAATCTTTTGTTTTCAATACCATATTTTAGAATTTCCATAAGATTGAATTTCTTTTTTTGGCTCATGGAAATGGATCTCTTGCAGTTGAGGCTATTTATCTTAAAAAGGGTACTCAATTAAGATAGGTTTCAACTCTTTGGGAAGATGATTTGTTTTATGATGGTGGTTTTTTGATTGATTACCATAAGTAAATCCCAGTAACACTTATTGTTGTCTTTTGTTTTACATAGAAATCTTTGGAGCTGAAGGCCAAACATTACTAGTTGATGATTTCAAGGAGCTCTACTTACTCTCCTTTAAGACCATGTTGGACCAACTTCGAGGCTTCATTGATTTCCTTATGCTTTTTTATCCGAGATCTGCATTTTGAAGTAGGAAATGCTGGTACATTGAACATGCACAAACTTATCCACACTTCTACAAAACCTGTATATGTCAATAAAGAAACCAAGGTTATGACATGTAGTTCTATTCTTATCACATAAAAATCGACATCTTTAATTTGCTAAATGAAACATTGTTCAAATATGGTAACCAAAAAGAGTGGGGAATTTTTTTACCATCGTTAAGAGCCTTTTGATTTGGTCCACAATGTTACCATCAATTGTGCCAGCAATCAGTGCCTTTTTATCATATTACAGCCTCATTATTAATCAAGTAGTACGACCAATTTTTAGACCTCTTTTAAGTGAAATCTTAAGTGGCATATCCGTCATAATTCTTAAAATTTTATAAAAATCTGTAAGAGAATGTCATCGGATAAGTTTTCCCTACTGATTTAGATTGTATATGGTGTTTTGAGCTTGTTGATTAGTCTTGTGTGAATTCATCATTAATCTCAACAAAGTGGTGCCTCACATTTGTAACCAGAAGCACCACCACTCAATTAAAGTAATAGGAACGCAATTAATCCCAAATGGATTCTATACTAGGTTACAATGTATTTCTTAGAATTTTGTTGGAATCTACAGTGAATTGTGTTGAAAGCCATTGACTCTGAATTGCATGGCAAATAGTTTTCCCTGACCCATTTTTCACTCTTCACATCGGATGGTAAGCAAAAAAATGAGATTTTCCGCATGCAATGCATGTGCATGGCCTAGTATTACCCTAGTGCACAAAATTCAACTTACTTCCCCAGTCATGCTACTTTAAGGTCTTGTGGATTTGCTCATTTATGTGGTTCTTTTAGCATTTTAACTCAGGCATTACACATACCTCACTAGAAATATTTAAATATTGCATATTGATGTTGTTAAATTATGAAATATCTGAATATTTCATAAGAGTCCAGCGTGCACGTGCTGGACTCGGGGGCTTTCCCATTATATAGTAGTAGATGTCAAGAGATCAAGTGAAAGGCTTATTATAGGATAATCATTAGGAGTGTATGAGGGGCCAGAAACAGGAAATGATTATTTTATGAAAAGTGTAGAGCGATCAGCCTTATATATCCTTCCAACCAAGCAATTTTCTTATTTATGTAATGGTGTATGAAGAAAGAAGGTTCATGTTATATAACTTACATTTTGTTTCTACTCAATACTAAGCTATCCTAAGATTATTGCCTTAATAAATTATTGCAATTTCTACCCTTACTGCATATTTTTGGATTTAACACTACGGTATATTTGTAAGCTTGGTTTAAGAGTTACTTGCATTTGTTATCTGTAGCCTTCATTTTTATCCCTCTGTGTTTGTGCTGAAGACGCTAGCAATGATATTTTTATTTCTTTTCAGCGATTCTTTTGAATATCTGAGGCTACTGTAGCATCTTCATTCACTTTCTTAGCTGGTCTCCATACCATGCGCGTGTTTTTGCAATTAGTGACTGGATGAGTATGGCGATGGGGACGAGCGAGCAGCATTTACCGGCTATATTAGAGAATATGCCTAACAGTAATCAGCCTTTGACTCATCATATATCATCTTCCTCGGCCATTGGTACTATGATACCAACACCTGGTATGCCCCAAGGTGGATGCGCAAACTTGGTAGTTTCTTGTTCTTCTGACAGTTCTATTATTACTACTGTTGGTGCTGGTATGGGGACACGGCCCACAGTCGGCTCAGGAACCTTGCTACCGACTGCAAATGGATCAGCTGGTTTAAAACGCAATCCTTCGCTGAATGCTGTCAATGGTAATTATAGTTTTGTACATCATTACCAAATGCTTTTAATGTAATTATACAATCTTAGGCTAATGGTGACTGTATATGGTTGTGTAGGGCCAGGTCTCAATGGGTACCAGACTGCCAATGCTGCTGTTGGGTCTGGTGGTGGAAATAGTATAATATCGTCAATTGGCATGGTACAACAGTCAAGTCAGATGATTCCAACTCCGGGTTTGTCAAGTCAGATGATTCCAACTCCTGGTTTTAATAATTCAGTGCCACTTATGAGTTCTGATTGTTCAAATGGAGGTGCATTTTCTAGAACCCAGACTACTACTGTCTCAAACCAACAGAGACAAAAGCAATACATTGCAAATCAAAATAGGCGTGTATTGCATAGTCTTGGAGGCCCAATAGGAGCTGGAATGAGGTCCAACATTCAGCACAAGCCTTCTCTTTATGGGTTTCCAAATGGAGTCATGGTTGGTGGCTTAGGGTTGGTAGGTAGTAACATGCAACTGGTGAATGGCCCTGCAGTGTCTGAGGGATACCTAAGTACTGCATCTTATAGTAGCTCTGCAGAGCAGCATTTTGATCAGCAACACCACCAACCAATGATATCGAGTAAACTCTTCCTCCTTTCCTTGCCCTTATCCTCACAGATGTTGCGTTCGTGCTTTTGTCTGTGCAAGCTACCTAGTTGCTTGTGGCCTTCTCGTGTGCTTTATCTGCTTGCTTGTGCTTTGTTCTTGTTGTTGTAATTGTTGATTATTGTGTCAAAGTCAGAATTTTCATTAACATTCTTGCTTTTACAGCATCATCATCACAACAGATGTTACCTATAACAGGTGATGGATATACATCAGTTTCAGAAAACATGTGTGGCACTGCATCATCTGCTTTCTCTAGTATGAATAACCAAAATATGAACTCCACAACCTTGCGTTCCAAATTACTGCTAGGTCAACATCCAAATTTGGAATCGATGCAACAGACTGCACATATAAAACCTCAAATTCTTGATCATTCACAGAGGACGAATTTCCAGTCACCTCAGTCAACTAGAGAGCAGATTATGCTGTCACAGCATCAAATGCAAAATTTTAAGCACCTTCAGCTCCAACAGCAGTCTAACCAGCATTATGCAAGGATTGCTCAAAACCAGCAGCCTCAACAGAGGCAGCAGCGCCAGCAACTTATTTCAAAGACTGATGTGCTGCAGTCCTCTATGACTCCTAGTCTTGAAGGACAGCTTATGCCAGACCAAGGTCTTGATTCCCATAACAATTTGCTGCTCCCACAAGCTGCTGAGCGGTTTGATTTTTCAGAATTAGGAAGTCGGTACGGCCAGGGCACTTCCAATGGCGAACATTCTAAGGGTGCTGAGTTGGTTGGTCTGTTACCTCAGGATTTCCCTCCCTCCTTTTCACAGGGTTCAGAACTGCTGTTGCCTCCACATCGACAGACTTCTGGATCTGTAAATGAGTTTAGTTGCCTCTTTAATGGACCACAATCTGATGCACTCCAGCATGGCAATTGGCAGCCTCAACAAATACCGAAACTTCAAATGGGAGATAAATCTTCCTTTGGACAGTTCATTGTGGAGGAATTTCATCAGAGAATAACAGAACAGGAGGAAGCTCAACAATCTTGTTTCTCCCCGGAGGGTTCTATCAATGGTCATGCTGCTGTTACAAAAGGTGCTGCATTGTCAAAATCTTCAAGTGGGGTCCATTGTGGACCTGGAAAAAGTACAAATGAACAAAACTATTACAACCAAAGGAGGTGGATTTTGTTTTTGCTCCATGCTCGTCGGTGTTCGGCTAGAAAGGGAGCATGCAAAGAAGTCAACTGTATAACAGTTCAGAAGCTATGGATTCATATGCAAACTTGTAATAATGAAAAATGTAATTACCCTCGCTGCTGTAAGTCTAGGAAACTTTATCAGCACTATCGTGTTTGCCGTGCAGCAGATTGTCCCGTCTGTGTTCCTGTAAGGGATTTTATAGCAGCCAACTGTAAGAGAAAGACTTGTCCTCCAGCAGATACTGATTGTGCAAATCAGGTGAATGGCTCTTGGAGAACTTCTGATGACACAGGTGCTGACAGGGTGACGTGTAAGTTGCGTAGATTGCCTGTTGAAACTTCTGATGATCCACAATCTCTGTCAAAACGTGTGAAGGTGCACCATAATCCCCCCTCAGTTGTACCAAAGAGGGAAAATTTTTCAGTTTCTGGTCCCCTTGTGAATCATTCTCATACTTTCCAGGAGGGACATCCCCAAGAGTGCCAACAGGCTGAGACAGCTGTGGCTATTAAGTCTGAGGTCATTGAAATGAAGCCTGACTCATCCATAGGTTTTGGACAACAAAATTCTCCTGTATGTAGCAACATAATCGGTGATGATTCAATGAATGCACATGCTGCAAAGCCTGATAGCGAAAGTCTTCTCCAAAATGAAGTTGATGGTTGTGCCAACCAAGAAACCAATCTGGCTGAGAAAGAGATTGACCAGACTAAGATGAAACCTGAAAAGGAAGGAAATGCCCCACCAATTGATCCTGGAAGTGGAAGTAAATCAGGTAAACCAAAGATAAAAGGTGTATCTTTGACTGAACTGTTCACCCCGGAGCAGATCAGGGAACACATAACCAGTCTGAGGCAATGGGTTGGCCAGGTTAGCTTTTTTATCAGATATTCCGTCTCTTTTCATCTATAATAATTTATCTCTTGCGTTTAGGGTCTATCTCATGCCTTTTTTTAACTGGTATGCTATTTGTTCCTGATCCATTCAGACATGTCAGAAATGCAGTTCTCTTTATTTTTAGTTTCCTCTAAATTTGTTCCTGGTGTTTAAAACAGTTTTAAACTCTCTCTCTCTCTCCCTCCCCCCCTCCCTCCCAGCTTCTGTCAGTTTGTAACGAGAATAGTTAAATTTTGATTCGATGGGTTATTCCCCTTAGTACTATGCATAGAAGGGGCTGCCATATGAGATGAAAATCTCACTGGATGATTGAGTGGGGTCACTGCTCTTAGTTCAGGTGGTCAAATCTTTCCCCAACCTTGTTCTCCTTTAGGGATCTGCTCCAAGTCCGTGTCTCTCGATGCTTGCTTTCTTAGTAAGCCTATAGTCTTAGCCCTAGCTTCAACTTCTTTGTAAGTCTCTTTCCTCGTCTCTCTCTCCATGCATGTATGTGCATGTTTTGACCAGTAAAGAGCTAACCTTATTGGTGATTTGAGATTTTTCAATATGGGGATATTAGACGACTAGGCTGGCATTTATAGAATTTCAGTCAAAGAATTCAGTTAATGATGTTTGGAGCTGAGAAGTTGCAGTGTCTCTATTATGTTAGAACTAAGTCATCAAACTGTAGCAAAAGGATTGGTTGTTGAACAGATTTATGGACAATTAACTAGCTTAGAAGTACACTCCCTCCATTTGGGGTTTGTTATCCTGCAGATATAGGCCTTTGTGTGTCATGACTCACGATCTCACAAGTGTATCTTTACAGTTGCTGCATGGCGGGTTCTCTCTAGAGGGTGAAAGAGAGGTTATGGGGCAGTAAGCAACTTGTTAAACATACAAAATTTGTAAAACTAGGGAATTGGGTCAGGTTTGAAATAATGGACAAAGATTATGAGTATTGCACTTTTGGTAAATGCTTATGAAGACTTGTTGAGGAAGGCTATATGTTCAGAGAGTTATGGGGTTCAAGCAACCTTTGCTAGGAGGCACCTTACTGATGATGTATGTTGGTAGGTACCTATGCTTCAATTTGTTTTCCAATAGTTTGACGTAAATATAGGGAAAAGAAGAGAGGGTACATAGATGGGAGGCTGGTTTGCTCCATTCACACATTATATCCAGATATTGGTGTTGAATGCTAATGGTGGGAAAGAATGAATCTTTGGAACTGCATTCTTGATCTAGGCTATCCAATGCACTACCCTGACATCTTTAAGTGCTATTTAAATTGTTATTGATTTTGGTAAATTGTTATTTAACTTGTAGGAGGTAGTTATTGAGATTCATGAGTTTTGGGTGCACTTGGCATCCCATCCATGGACCAGGAACTGATCCCAATCTCTAGGTCTCATATCCTTAGCTTGACAGAGCTCTAGTAGAGTTTGTTACCCGTCTCCAGTAGTTCCTGCCTGATATCCTTTACTCTATAATTAAATATCATCTCTATACCTTCTATTATGTTCAGGCATTCATGAGAAGAAGAGGGGGGGGGGGGGGCTACTTTTTTCATGTGTCCTCTTGTCTTGAAGAGAATCTGTAAGTACTATGATACTTGATAGACATGCCATCGCTGCTCTTCCAACAGAGGAAAACGACATAAATTTGGCAGATGTGAAGATGTACTTAACATATTGCATGCACTACATTTTCATTTTTTTTTAAATTTAGCATTTGACTGTTGCATGATGCCAGAGGTCATCTAGTATTATCCTTTTACCAGAACTTCATTACTTTTTTCATATTCATCTTTTATTTTTTTCTTTTTTTTAACCCCCTTTTTGGTTCACAGAGTAAAGCCAAAGCTGAGAAGAATCAAGCACTGGAACATTCGATGAGTGAAAACTCATGTCAGTTGTGTGCAGTGGAAAAGCTCACATTTGAACCCCCTCCAATATATTGCACACCATGTGGTGCTCGTATTAAGAGGAATGCAATGTATTATACCATGGGGAGTGGTGATACTCGGCACTACTTCTGTATCCCGTGTAATAATGAGGCTCGTGGTGACACTATTGAGGTTGATGGCACTGTATTCCCAAAGGCCAGGCTTGAAAAGAAGAGAAATGATGAAGAAACTGAAGAATGGGTAAATCCATACTTCTCACTGGGAGGTTTTGCATGCGATTTTTTTTTTTTTTTAGGGAGGTTGGGGTGGGGTGGGGTGAGGGGGGAGATTGAGGCAATAAATTGCACATGCAATTACTTATTACTGTCTTTGCCCATTGCAGTGGGTTCAATGTGATAAATGTGAAGCCTGGCAACATCAAATATGTGCTCTTTTTAATGGCCGAAGAAATGATGGAGGACAAGCAGAATATACTTGCCCTAATTGTTACACAGAGGAGGTAGAAAAAGGAGAACGCAAGCCTTTACCACAAAATGCTGTTCTTGGTGCAATAGATTTGCCAAGAACTATTCTTAGTGATCACATAGAGCAACGACTTTTTAGACGACTCAAGCAGGAGAGGCAAGACAGGGCAAGGCATCTGGGAAAAACTTTTGATGAGGTAATTTTGATTTAGGTGGCATCATAACGACATTGATTTTATTTCCAATGAACCTGATACCAGATTTGATGTGCATGCTATTGTTATGTACAGTATCTGAATGTTCATATGAGTTATCTGCAGTTTAGCCTTATCAGTTTCTTGCATTTTAAAGCCCAGATCTACTACATTTCCTTTCTTTTATGCTCATGTCAAAATATTTCTAAAGATGCTTGTCTATACCAATCAGACTGACACTCCAAATAAAAATTTCACCAAATTAAAATGATATGTGGCATGCCTATATAGTAGCAGACTATATACATTGTCTAAATCAGCTGGATGTTATAACTTTTAAAAAAAGCTACTATTATATGGCACATTCTATTCATGCCAATTCTTCACACAAGAAAGGAATTGCAAGCTAGATATTCTGTCCACTTTAATTGTGGATTTTTGTTGAAGAAATAATAAATTTTTACTCTCTCTCTCTCTACCTCCTGTATGTTGTCCATGAACTTTTTCCTTTTTTAGGTGAATGTTGTTCATGAACTTTAGACCAGCTATAAGCTGCCCATTCTCCTTCTAAACATCAACTGCTTCCTTAACAATTACTGTGATAGCAGGCGAAAAATTGAAATGATCATCTCACTTTGTATGCTTAATAGTTAATACCTTTCAGCAAGAACTACTCATTTTCCACTTTCCACATTCTCTATACTATTGATAATCATTTGTATGTAGCATTATCCGGTCATTAATAATATTTCATTCTTGAAATAGGTCACAACCATTTCTTGTTACGGATATTTGCATGTATACCGTCCAAAAATTCTTTACTTCCTTATTTACCCCTTGTAAAGTTAAGCGTGCATACATATCCTTCTAAAAGGTTGAATAACTTGCATATATGCACCTTCGGGTATTCAAAATTTGTGTATATTTGTTTCCACAATTTAAAAATTGCATATATGCCTATACAATTGAATGTCATCTTCCAAAATCACAGTAATGTCACTATATGTTTACCCTTTTATCCCTTCAGGGATTTTTGCATGTATATTTTCTAGAGGCACTTAAAATTACAGACATATGTTAGTATGAAATTTCAAAAAATTATGTATGATAATTTGGTGAGGTAGTAAATGAACAAGTTGGTTACCTTTTAGCCCACCAAATAAAGTCTAAAATGATGAAATTTTATACAACATGGCAGGAAGGACATTTATGCGAATAAGGGATTTTTTTTAGGGTATAGGCAAAACCTCTTCTTCCTATGCCACCATGCTTTTCTTCCATGTTTTATCTAATGAAATAAATCCATGAACTGCATCTAACTGCTTTTATATACTGGCTGGTCTATGCATCAGTATTAGTTTCTGCATGAGAGCATTTGTATTTCAGTATATTTAGCCTGCTATTTGGACAGGGTAGCAGATACTTTCCAGTGACTCTCTGGCAATTACTGCTGCAAGTGGACTTGCTTTTCTTGTTCTTCTTGCTTGCGTACGACATGCACACATGCATATACATACATATGCAATTGTGATATTTTGAAGGTGAAGGTTAAAAACAATGTTTTTTTTCATATTTTTTCAGAAGGGTGTATGCAAAAGCTCTTCTTCCTATAGGGTTGTTAACGAGCCGAGCCGAGCCGAGCTCGAGCCTCCTCGAGCTCGGCTCAGCTCGTTTAACAAAATCCTAGGCTCGGGCTTGGTACCGAGCCCTGTATTGGGCTCGAGCTCGGGCTTGCTTGGCACAGCCACGGCTCGGGCTTGAGCTTGTAAAACTCGTTTGTCCGAGCCCGAGCCCGAGATTGAGCCCGAGCCC
>JAOXJJ010000481.1:1137828-1147997 GCA_025769935.1 Phoenix roebelenii
CCGAGCCCCCCCCACCCCCACCCCCCCCCCCATCCCCACCCCCTTCCTAGACTCCGAGCTCGGTGCGTCGTCGGAGAGAAGAACGAAGGAAAGAAAGAAAGAAAGAAGGAAAGAAAGAAAGAAAGAAAAAAGAAAAGAGAAGAAAGGCCGCCGGCTTCGGCCACGAGCACCGCCGGCACGAGTGTCGGCTGCGGGCACGGCCGCGGGCTGTGGCTCGACCCTCCCGTGCGAGGGACTACCCTCCTGATTTGCCGGTGGAGGAGGGCTTCTCCTCCCCTCCTCTGTCGCCAGTGGAGGAGTCAGCAAAGAGAAGGAAAGGGGGAGAAACGGAGAAGAAAGAGGGGAAGGTTCAGGAGAAATCGAGAAGAAAGGAGAAGAAAAGAAAAAGAAAGAAGAGGAGGGAATGGGTTAACGGGTTCGGTTCGGGTTAACGGGTTGAGTCCGAACCCGAACCAATCCAATCCGATTTAAAGAAATTAAATGGATTTGGGTTAGCTCGGATTGGGTCTGATCTAAATCCAACTAGGTTCAATCAGATTGGGATTTAAATTGATTAAGCCAAATAAAATTTAATTGGATTGAGTCCAAGTTTAATTGGGACCAAATTAAATTGTTAATTGGACTGAGCCCTCATTTGGGCTCGTGAGCTGCTCGGGCTCGGATTTAAATGGGTCTCATTTTGGGCTCGGGCTCGGGCTCGTTTGACTAACGAGCCGAGCTCGAGCTAGTCTTTTACCGAGCCGGGCCCGAGCAACTTGGCCCATCAACAGCCCTATCTTCCTATAGCTCCATGCTCTTTCTTCCGTTTTCTAACTAATTAAGTATTACCATGAATTACATCTGATGCTTTTATATACTGTTGGTCCGTGCATCAGTATTAATTTTTGCACGACAGCCTTTGCAGTGCAGTATACTTGGCCTGCTATGTAGAGAGGGAATGCAGTATACTTGGCTTGTGTAGGCCCATCTTGCCTGACAACCTCTATGTGATAAATTTGGTTTATCTGTTTGCAAGTGTTATATCATCTGTATTATTGTTTCCTGCTATTTTTAGTAGAATGTTTGGTTTTGTTATGTATCACTTTATCTAAATGCTCGTGATGATGAGAACAAAGCCCTGTTTAGGTCCCTTGTATATTGTACCTTAATGTGGATCTGCTTGATAATTTTGCTGCATCACCTAAATTGCTACCTTTCATTTCATTGATCTTGATGGAGTTCCAGTGCAAGAGTCTAGCATGCAATGATTTTAGGCAGCAACTGTCATTATATTGGTTGCTTCCATTTCAGATACCTGGGGCAGAAGGACTTGTGGTTAGAGTTGTATCATCAGTTGACAAAAAGTTGGAAGTAAAACAGCGTTTTTTAGAGATTTTTCGGGAAGAAAACTATGCAACAGAATTCCCATACAAATCTAAGGTAATTTATTCTTAATTTGGCTCCAAATTTGTCACCAGATAAATTCCTTTTCTTTCTTATAGTGAAGATTACTTGAGGGACATGTCTTGGACTCATGGATTGTGTCAGTGGCTATTAGAATCTTATATGGTGTATTTGTTTGTCCAGGTCATATTGTTGTTTCAGAAGATTGAAGGTGTAGAGGTATGCCTATTTGGCATGTATGTCCAAGAGTTTGGTTCGGAATGCCAGTTTCCTAACCAACGTCGTGTCTATCTTTCGTATCTGGATTCTGTCAAATACTTCAGGCCGGATGTAAAAACAGCGACCGGGGAAGCTCTACGTACCTTTGTCTATCATGAAATTCTGGTACTTCAGGACTTTACAAGTCTACCTAGATGCTTATTTATGTTTAGGTTACCTTAATTTTTGATCACTATAATGATGTGCATGTATGCTGGGCTTTGTGGGTGTGTGCATGTGTGGATGCCTGTATACTTTTGTGGATAGTCAAACTAGTTTGTGTTTTTCTATTAATTTATCAATGACAATCTATGTTGTCTGAGAAGCGTGGTGCACATGCATGTGTGGTTGCATATCTAGGTTTGTTTGTTGCATGTGCAAGTGCTCATGCATGTCTTTTGTGGTTGCATGGATGGTTTAGCTTGTTCATGTTTCTATCAATTTATCAGTAATGATTCTATGAAGTTATCGGTAATGATCAACATTTTTTTGGGGAGAATGCAGGTGCATGTGTATGTGGAAGTCTGTGCGTGTCTCTGTGCATGTTGATAGTTAAACCCACCCTTAAAAAAATGTTGATAATTAAACCTGTTTGTGCTTCCATTAATTTATTGGTGATGGTCTATAATTTTTGGGATTTAATTGTGACTTTTGTGCTTCATTTATATATTTCTATAGATTGGATATCTCGAGTACTGCAAGAAACGGGGTTTCACTAGTTGCTATATATGGGCTTGTCCTCCTTTGAAAGGTGAAGACTATATCTTATATTGTCATCCTGAGATTCAGAAGACACCAAAATCTGACAAACTACGGGAGTGGTGAGACATTGCTTCTAATAATTAGTTCTGTCTTTTGAGCAATAGACGTTGTTTTCTAATATTGCACGTATGCTTAACACATCTAACTTGATGCATGGATTGACAAAATATATACTGCAGGTATTTATCAATGCTTCGGAAAGCTTCCAAGGAAAACATAGTTGCTGATGTCACTAATTTTTATGATCATTTCTTTGTAAGTGCTGGCGAGTGCAAGGCTAAGGTAACTGCTGCTCGTCTGCCATATTTCGATGGCGATTATTGGCCTGGTGCTGCAGAGGATATGATCAATCAACTTCGTCAAGAAGAGGATGGAAGAAAGCAGCAGAAGAAAGGGAAAACTAAAAAGACTATAACAAAAAGGGCACTAAAAGCTGCTGGTCAAGCTGATCTTTCTACCAATGCATCTAAAGATGCTCTTTTGATGCAAAAAGTAATTTTTCCTGTGATTTTGTTTTTACAGTTGTTGGTTACCATTGTAGGGAGTGAAAATATCTTCTTCATAGCTTTACCTCTTGATCTTTAATGCCCTGCGTGCAAGTGGGCAGTGACTTAATGGTGTTGAGCCCATTGGACTGTGATAGGCTGATTGGTGGCTGGCCAATGGCCTTTCAACTTGCTTACCTGACTGATTTTTTCCCCCCTTTTGTCACAGTTCTTTTACCTTTGTTCTTTTTAGTGTCTTCAGAATCATCTGACCTTGAGTTTCTTGACATATTCCTCATTTTTATTTTTGTTTTTATCATACTGAATTATTTCTTGCACAGCTTGGTGAAACCATCTTTCCTATGAAGGAAGATTTTATTATGGTCCATTTGCAGCATGCATGCACGCATTGCTGTCTACTTATGGTGTCTGGAACACGCTGGGTTTGCAATCAATGCAAGAACTTCCAGCTTTGTGAGAAGTAAGTCATTTTCCAGTTATCTTATTATCTTGTGGACCAATTCGTTATTCATCATTATCCTGTGTAATCATGCTTCCGGAAGGCACATCAGCGTGCAGTCAGTGCCCATCCTCAGTAGACACCGCAAGAATGATTTATTTAAAATATCACTACTCCCAGATTGCCAGATGTGATGGACTTATAATTTTATTTGATTGCCTTGTCACTATCCTATAACTGTTAGATATTTGTTCCATTTCTATTCACGTTCAAATATTATTTTTCATTTTTTGAGGTTGATAATAGAGAAAGTGTTTATGCTATTTGAATATTGCTGGTTCAACCATAGGGGATTGAGATCTAAGTTGCAGGAACAAAATGTCTTTAGTTCGTTATTTTAATAATATGACCGACGGCCGCTAGTGAAGGCCTGATTCTGTCAATTGGCATGACTTTCCCACCTCAGCCTGTAACTTCTCCTTACACTTACTGGTTGCCAATTATATTCCACTAGAATTGTATTTGGTAACTATTACATTTGTTTGAATAACTTTTACTGTTTGTTATTTTTGTTCTCCAGGAAGCTATAATTCGTAAGCTCGTTTTGCTCTCTAGAATTCGAATATGACAGAATTCAGATCATTGCCTTGTCTCTTGTTCTAGAGGCTACTTCCGAAGTCTTGTTTTGAACTAATTAAGTGGTATTGAATTGGAGAGCGAAAGAAGAAGGAAAGAACAGTAATTGCATTAATCCCAGCAAAACTGCTATTCTCCACTTAAATTCTTTCATAATCCCAACTAAATATCAAGGACTTTAAAGACCAAACATGTTTAGATGACCATGATTGCATTATAAGGGTGGGTTAGCCTGTAGGAACAACTGACCTATTTTCTTCTTCCTCTCTTCTGTTCCCTCATTTTGCCCCTTTATAGATTTGTTCTCCAATTTTTTCTCTATCTTTATGGTGCCCAAAAGTCTCTTCCTGCTAGGAACAACATAATTTTGCAGCATGCAGAATACAGTTACTGTTGTAAGAATTATGAAGCCGTTTGGTTTTCTATTATCAAAGTATGCTTCCACCGCCAAAGTTTTCTTTGTGGAGTGTTGCTTTTGATGAGTGGATGTGGGATAATCTCTTTTTTTTCCGCTTTTCATTTTTCCTTTTTTTTATTCAATATGTCACAAGATAAGTCTGTATAAGACTGGGTTTCCTTTGTAGGTGTCATGCTGCAGATCAAAGACTAGAAGAGAGGGACAGGCATCCTATCAATAATAGGGACAAGCACATCCTCACTCCGGTGAGTTGCTGAATAATGAAGTCTCCTTATTAAATGTTACCACCTCATGTTCCATGTACATATATATGTAGAAAAACACAGGAACAACTATCAGATATGGGCCCTAATATGAAATGTCTGCAAGCAGGTTGAAATCAAGGATGTGCCTTCGGATACTAAAGATAAAGATGAAATCATAGAGAGTGAGTTTTTTGACACGAGGCAAGCATTCCTCAGCCTTTGTCAAGGAAACCATTATCAATATGATACTCTACGGCGTGCTAAGCATTCCTCAATGATGGTGTTGTATCACCTCCATAATCCAGCTGCACCTGCCTTTGTAACCACCTGCAATATCTGCCAGCATGATATTGAAACTGGTCAGGGATGGCGTTGTGAAACTTGCACTGATTTTGAAGTATGCAATGCATGTTATCAGAAAGATGGTGGTGTCGACCATCCTCACCCGTTAACAAATAATCCATCCATTGCTGATCGTGATGCTCAAAATCAAGAAGCTCGGGAGAAACGAGTTCAGCAGGTATTTCCAATTTTTCATTTTATCTTTGAAATCCCAAAATGATATCATCGTGATTCACTGGCTTGTTTCCCTTTTCTGGTCATCTTAAAAAGTTTGGATATCTTAGTTGTTTTACTTGTAATATATTGGTCAGCTTGCCCTTCTTTTTATATGAATACTGTTTCATTTTAAAGGATAATGTTGGCTGCAAACTTAGTGTAATAATCTTTACTCCAGTTACTGCAAAACATTGGAACATGAATTATGCGGTACTCATTCGAATCAGGAGTCAGTAATAAGTAAATAAGGCACTTTCTTGGGGTTTGCTGGTTGATTTTTTCCCCCTAAATCTATTTCTATAGTGGGAATCACATTTCTGCTTCTCTGTGAATGGCATATTGAAAACCTTCTATATCATTACATAATTGAGATTGTAATATTCTTATTTGTTGAGTTTCAAATTTGGGCATCTTGTGGTAACTTGTCGGACTGCCCTGCATTATTTTAGTATACTATTTTTTCCAGGGATCAATTGTTTGGAATTAGTTGATTATCTGTATAATTCTTGAAAACATCTGATTCTCTTTTAGTACTCCTTGGTAATTAGTGTAATACTGACTGCTAAATTTATTTCAGCAGTGAATTTAATTTCTTATTGTTCAAGATTGGCATATTTGAGACCCTTGCATATAGTTAGTACCTGAAATACTAAATGCTATTTAGCATGTTTTCTATGTGAGCATCCGACTGGACTAACTCTTACTCATTAGTTTGACCTTACATTCCTTAACTCTGATAAAGAAACATCGAACATCCCCATTCAATATTAGTAGCCTATCATCTGTTCTATTTTTTTGAAAAATTTTATTTTCATGCTAGTTTAGTCCTTGCTTGATTTCTTGTTTAGTATTGAATGTTGCTTTGCTAGAGGAGTATGATTATTTGATGAGTTGAAAGTGGCTGAATATCACTCTAGACCATATACATGCAAGGTGCAGGTTGGAGAGTTAAAATACTACTGGAAATGAAATCAAATATCTCAGGTTAGGAAGCTTAGACACGTAGTTAGTTGAACAGTCAATTGTACAATTTTTATTTTATAATGCAGTCCAAATGTGAAAATAAAGAATAAAATGGTTTCAGTACAGTCGGTATGGTATCATCAGTATGCACTTGTATGCACTGGTACAAATGGTTTCAGTGTCCCAGTTCCTGTAGCAGTGCCACTTTTGGGTCGCAGTGGTATGTTACTGATGGTAACATCTCATTGCGGTGGTTTTTTAATCCATGCTTGAACCTAACATCTTGCATCTACAGTTAGGTTATGAGGAAAACCCACAGCTGCTGATTTCATTCCTGAGATCACTTGCATGTTTGAATGCATACTCTATAATCTATATATTTAGCCTACTAAACTTTTGTCTGTTGCTTAGTCTTCTTGCATCATTCCAAGTCCTGCAGTTGTAACTTACTGTTGTTGGTCGGCCTGAAGAGGCGTCGATAGATCTAAGGGATTAGAAAAGGACTGAGGTCTAAAACCACCTTCTTGTCCTGATACTGCAAACGGCGTAGAAGGGGCATTTTTTTTGGCCTTTTTAAAATTATGAAAATTTTTCAGAAAAATCTGTTTGAGGCTTTTGGAAGAGATATTGATTCTAGGTAAAGGAATACATAGTTGATTGGATGATCAGTGATGAACTGATGATCGGTAGTGGACTTGTAAGAAAATCTCAGGAATCTTGTGCAGATTCATGCAGAATCTTTAAAATATCCTGCAAATCTAATGTATTTTCTCCATGAGATCATTGAAAAATTATAGAAAAGAATGGATAGGATGAGGGCACTAACTTATTACATTAAAATATATGATTATTGTAATAAAGATCAGCGATAAAGATGCAGTAATATAGCACTTCGCAGAAATATCATAGACAGCAATGAGAAAAAGGAATTAAAGAAGGAAATGATGAAAGAGAGAGAGAGGAGAAGAAAGAACCTAGAAAGGGAAGGATAGAGGGGCTGAAACTGGCCTAGACTTTTTCTTCAAACAAAATAACTTTGATAAAATTCTAAAATTAGTTGGTTTAAATAGAACCTTTCTTTGAAAGAACCTTGCTTTGCATAGATGATAGAACCTTGCTTATTCTAAATTGCTTCCTGCTCAAGGAAGGGCTCTCAACTTGTTATGATGTTAGGTCTCTCTCAATATAATCCGACACCGAAAAGAGTCCTCATTGATATAAAATTCTGCTGCATCCAAAACTTTCCAAATAGCAGCTAAATAAAAGGGAAGAAAAGATACCATTAATCAGGACTCCTGAAATCTCTCCTTAAGGACTTTGAGAGCAAGTATGTCTTTTTTGGACCAAATCTTGGCCATTTTCATTTGCACTGGACACTGATATTGTCTGATTATGCTCCTAGCAGTTGAATTGAGTCCCAAATACTTTGGCACCAGGTTTTAAACACCGTTACTGAACCCTGTAACGGTTTTCCATTGGAATCATATGGTATCGGTACACAGTACTGGAAGTGTCGGGTTATGTACCGAGGCTTATCGATTCAAAAGGAATAAAAAAACAGCCAGTACGATTGGTTCAGTACTGTCAGCACCGATTTGTCCAGTCGGTATGTACCAGCACAACTGGTTTTAGCATCTTGAGCCCAGTTTTTTGTAGGAACATTATGGTAATGGTGATACCGTCCCATTCCGACACTACCGCAGTTCTTGCTTTGATGACTTGCTAATTTGATGATCTGATCCTTCGGTTGGTCAGAACAGCCATCGTAGCACTTCCAGAGCTGATTCTTCTGGCTGTTGCATCCTCTCATAGGCATGAGCAGCTGATCTTCAACGATTGCTGCATCACGTACAATGACCACAAAGGAATGTTCAGTTCATCATGATAATAAAAGAAAATGAATGGTTATTTGTTTATGGCCCCCACAAGCACAGGCTGCTCTCTTATTTGTTGTTTATATTTCATTAATTGCTCGTGTTGCTTGGAAGATTTATTGACACACTCTTCATTTGAGAAAGGATATGCTTTGAATTATTTCACTGCAGTATGTCCATAGATCTTACGATATATTAACTGCTGATATGAGCTTTCTAATTCGGGCAGATATGTATGTTTTGACTAACACTGTTAAGTGAAAGCCTTATGGTACTTGAAGCAGGGTAAACAAAGTACATATGTTGGCCTAAACCTTTCACCTGGATGACAAACTTTTTGGTCCCAGCACCTTTGGCATGATCTTTTCTCATGTTTTTAGGTTCTGCAGTGTTGTTGTCGAAGCACTGATTTCTGGTGGTGCAATTGAATATGATACACGGTCCTTTTTCTATTGTATTTTCACTGTGCATTACTCGAAAACTTTTCTGTCAAATGTTATTTTTCAGACTTTCTTATAAACTTTTGCTTAGCATGAATTCTCGAAGTTTATGCCCTCATCAAATTTCTGGTGTTTTGGGCTTCAGCTACGGAAAATGCTTGATCTTCTGGTGCACGCCTCCCAATGTCGCTCTCCTCATTGCCCATATCCAAATTGCCGTAAAGTAAAAGGCCTTTTCCGTCATGGCATGCACTGCAAAACACGTGCCTCAGGAGGTTGCCAAATGTGCAAGAAAATGTGGTATCTGTTGCAAATTCATTCCCGAGCGTGTAAAGAATCGAATTGCCATGTACCACGATGCAAGTATGTTGAACAATTTATGATCTCTGACTTGCGTACATCACAGTGCCTTTTTCTAGTAACCAACCAAAATTGATCAACATTGACGTGTTTTTCATCCAGGGATTTGAAAGAACATATGAGGAGGTTGCAGCAACAAGCAGAATCCAGACGTAGGGCAGCAGTTATGGAGATGATGAGACAACGGGCTGCTGAGGTTTCGGGGACTGCCGATTGACTTTATCATATAGTGAGATTTCCTAGGTGAAAGATTGGATGGAGGCTGATGCCTCCTGGACACCCGAAGTAAATGGACAGTTCCATCAGGCGAAAGATTAAATAGAGGATTCAACAAATCAGAGTCAGAGGAGGCTAATTGCCCAGCATGGACCGGTTGATTTCATGGGGAAAACTGGACTTCCATCTTTTTGTTCTTGGGGACAGAGGAGCAGCCAGTCTGGTATTCATTTTGAAGCTAACCATTTTCAGACAACCTTCAAAGGTAATTGTTCAGTCCTGACCTGACAAGGGTGATTCTTTGATTAGTCCTGCATTGTATTGCCGTCCATCATTGAATGGCAGTTGTATTATAGATGCCCTAATTTGTCGAAATGTAGCTGGAAACAAAAGTGCTTGTTTTTCCCTTCATGGTGGGGTGGTAGACAGGCCCTGCATTTGTTGAAAGCTGTCCTTTTGTAAAATATTTTATATATACGATAAAAAAATAAATAGCATGTTCATTTTGGCAGAAATTTGTAAGACCGTCATTTGGTTGTACATAGTGGGAGTTGAAATTTGTTTTCAACCAACAACTTGACAATGATCTAGATTTTGTTAATCCGTTTGATGATGGTCTGGAATTGAATAAGAACTTACACGATCCACTAATGATATTCCCCCCCCCCTCCCCCCAGTGACCCTGTTCCCTGATCTCTCTTCCTCCCACCCTGCTGTTCTGCTGTCCATCCATGTTCTTCCCCTCTTTTCTCTTGGCTCCAAATTGTTGCCTGTAGCTGCCCTACCGGGACAAACATCTCAATCGGGTCTTCCTTTCCCTTCCCTCTCTACCGACTTCCATGGGTACAACCTCAACTGGTAGGGCTGCTATGACCAGCTCAATTTGGGTAACATTCTTTTGTTTTCTCCATTGCGAGTAACTGGTGTTTGGCAGACCTTTTGCTAGTTCTGAGTAAAGGGGATCGGAGCTGCCATGACAAGTTCAGTTTTGGCCACATTCGTTTGGCAGACCCTTGCTAGTTCTGAGTAAAGGGTCTCTCTCTCTCTCTCTCTCTCTCTCTCTCTCTCTCTCTCTCTCTCTCTATATATATATATATATATATATATATAT
>JAOXJJ010000481.1:1154450-1183292 GCA_025769935.1 Phoenix roebelenii
TCTCTCTCTCTCTCTCTCTCTCTCTCTCTCTCTCTCTCTCTCTCTCTCTATATATATATATATATATATATATATATGTGTGTGTGTGTGTGTGTGTGTGTGTCTCAATCTATATAATTTAGAGTTGTTTTATAAAATATAAGAAATACACCAATCCAAGATTATATTCCCTTTGCAGGGCTTGAAAATTGCGCTTCTTTCTCGGTTTGCCTAGCGTGCCTAAGGGTAGTAGCAATCCCTTCATGCATGACAGCCATTCCTTGCGCTTCGCCACAAAAAGCTGCCCCTTAAGTTTCCACAGTAACTTTCTGCTTCATCGAGAAGGAATGCATTTTAAAAAATAAGGCCTGTCTGGTATCATTATTGATATTGTGTTGTATTTCTCTAGAAATTAGTGAAACACTATATGCAGTTGATGTTGAAGATAGCACGAAACTCCTGCTATCTCTTGCTTTTGTTTCACTTTTTATAGGAGCAATAAATCTTTGCTACCAAATGTTCTAATCTCTAAAGATTTCCCAACCAATTTAGAAATTACAAGGGTTTCATCATACACGTTCAGTCTGCTTCATATTTCTTCTCGGATTTTTGGAAGAAAAAAAGAACAGAACACAGAAAGCAACACCAAACGATGATCCACAGCTCCATCGTTGTCATGGCATAGGGCATGTTGATATTGCACGAATATCCAGCCATCCTTAAATTAGCACTCTAATAAACAATTTTCAAACAAAGAAACGATCGGTTAGCAGTAACAGTCTGTTTACTCTTGAAATGCAGAGTTTCCTATTCATCTTCTTCTCCTACCGATCACCCTCTACTTGCTCGCTAGATATCATTGCTTATTGGTGCTTCATGCTTACGTCATTTGCTTTCGCATCCTTTTCTCATTCATTTTTTAGTGACAAGGTGGAAAGACAAGTTAATAAGCCGAATCTTTTTCCTAGTAGGACGCTCTCAGTCCCTGGAGCCAAGCTGAAGGTTGAAAGTGGCACATACGACCGAGTATGCCAACATCACAAGGGCAGATCCTGCTGAGACAAGGACAGAACTATGAGATACCAGTCGCCAGAGAGAGCAAGGAAGAGGGAGACGTTGGCTGCAAGGTTGCCATCGCCACCACTCACCATAAAAGGAATTATGGTTTCATGGTCATTGACGAACAGCAAAATACCATGAAACATAAGCAGTATTTTATTGGAATATGTCTCATATATAACGCTCTTGCGGGAATACACATCCTTGCAGTGAGCCTACAACACACAAGGTCCGAGCAGACTCGGAAGGAGAACATACTGCTCCTTTGATCCTTAAGAATAAGCAATGACAATAGTCAACCAATTGAAACGCTTTTAAGCACCTTATGACCACCAATAGGGAGTTATATACGCCAATGAGAAGGATATTTTTGCCTGTTAGGCAGATCTCGTCCCCAATAGGTAGAAAATGATATGAGCAGACAATTGGTATGACATGCTTATGAAAATGTTGATGGAATGCCAAAGAATATTGAGTCCTTTAAAAGAGCAGCAACGCTTCTTATCAATTGACCTCTTCACCGCTTTCTTCTCACTTCCTCCTATCACCACTGATCGAGAGGAACTCAAAGCTTCGGTGAGGAGGTTCATCACGGGAAACCCTTCCTGTGGCCTTTCGAGCGAGTGATGAGACCCTTGGCTCAGGTCCCGAATGATGGAGCCTCTGGGTGGTGGATGGACGGCTGCTGGTGCTGCTCGAGAACAACCGGCTTGTGCGACTTAATTGCTGATCATTAGGATCTGCGGAAGAACTTGGCCGGCTACTTGAAATGACCGCCCTTTTTGACGTGCTGCCATTTCGAGAAGAGGATGCATGGGTTTTGTCTGAATCATGGACCTAGAAGTCAAAGCATACCTTGTTAATCATACTTCATTGAGAAACAAAAAGTATTTAGAGGACTTCCATTTGTCATAAAAGCAAAAAAAAGGCAACAAAAATCATGTGATTTCCATTAATTGTGCTGTAATAATTCAAATAATAGCTAAATAAAAGGGAAGAAAAGATACTAGACTATGTATGGCATCCAAAAGTGTCAAAATTTCCATGCAATAGATAGATAAATATACATATGTATATGAGTAAGACTAAGTCAAAAAAATGATAGTTTATCACAAATAAAGAATTAATAGTTACCACATGTAAAGAATATTTATAAACATCTTCCCTCGACTGCAGCCATAAGTTGCTCCAAATGACCAAGCAGAGTTGTTGCATATCTAGCATCAACACTCCTAAATCAATCTAAGATAGTGCTACCCTACTGCTCTTCATTTCTGCAATGTTTTTCAAGGAAAGAATCATATACATTCCTCCCATTTTTACTATCAAATGTTCTCTTAAAAATCACAAAGGTAAACAAATGTAGATCTCAAAAAGGCCATCCATAAGGTCAATCTTTAAAATCCTAATATTTAATAATTCAAGATAACTGCCCCTATAAAAAAGAGATTAACTTCTAAGAGCACTTCTTTAACACAAAATTAAACTAAACTTCAATATTGTACTTCATGGATGGCAAGGTTGTCAAATGACTCAAATTGCCTAGGCGATCCTAGGTTCTTAACCCTTTAAAGGCCCAGCTGCAAACTTAGGCAGCCAGCTGGTGCCTGAGTTACAAAAAAAAAAAAAAAAAGTTAATACAATTGTATGGCTTCATATATAGAGTCATATACAGTTCAGATAAGACATATTAAAGAAAATCATATTGATAAACAGGATAGTTGTCAACTACAAAAGTTATGCAATAGTAAAATCTTTGATTTAATTACTTTAGTTTTACTTAATATTTTCTCTATTAGGTGACTTACAGAATTTAAAATTCCCAAACACGTTCAAGCGACAATTACTACCATAGCGAACATGTTAGAACTTCTTAAAATTTAGTGCCTTCAAAAAATCAATGAACAAGGCACCTGCCTAGAAAAAGCGGCCCTAGGCAGCCAGGCGCCCGCCTAGGTGCCATCTAGGTGCTTCGGTGGCCACCTCACCTAAAGGCCCGGAAAGCATTAGGTGCCTAGGTAGTTGGGTTGTCAAAGTGACGAGGTTGGACCTCCTAGGCACTTGAGCAGATGCATATGACGAACTTGACAGATTGTACATAAAGATGCTTGTAATAAGCTTGGCATGAGATTGTACATAAGATGATCGCAATATGCTTGTAAGATGACTGTACATAGATGTGTAGTATTTATGGCACAAAAACAGGTGCAATACTTTTAATGGAAGATGAGGTTATGGAAATAAATGCTCAGTAAGCTTCAGTCAAGTATGTAATACCACAAATATGCAATATAACAGTGGAGCACATAAATCAAAACAAATACATGGATATCATAACTCTGTTCATTATTTCTACTCAATCAAGCATGAGGTTCATGGACAATTTTTGATTCATGGAAGAATGAATAATGTCAGAAACTACAACTATATGACTTACAGCCTCTTTGGGTGATAACAATGAATCCTCCAAAGCTTTGTGCTTCAAATTGTCTCCATGTTGACCAGTACCTGAACCATGTCTCCTAGCAAATGCCTCAACAGCACCAGAGAACCTATCACGAACTTCTTGTCCTGCTGAAAAAAAAAGAGAAAGAAATCTTAAACTGTCAGAGATTCTGAGATCACATGCTGGTCCTTCCCAGCTAATAACTTTACCAGAATTAGAAAACCAACCTGAAGTTCTTTCTACCCTTTCTGCAGATGGTACAACAGTTCCACCTGTTCTTCCACTGGGCTGCTGAAAAATAAGAAACAATGCAATATAAGCACATGAGAGAAGCAATATAGGCCAAACTCAGAACATGTAAGGCATCTTATAGCACATACTCTCACTCTAGGATTGGAACCAATCTGGGGATACTTCAATACGGTCCAGTCAAATACATAATCAAACTGATAACCTGTGCAGCGCTTTTGTCAGGAACTGGGTAGCATATTTTAGAAAAAAAAACAGACAGAACTTCACTGTTTGAGTGCAACTAATATTGGAAAATATTACAAAATCAACATGAAACATATTAACCAGACCAACCTTCTCGAACAAAGAGGTCACGGAAAAGTCTCTTCAAATAAGAATAATCTGGCTTGTCCTCAAAACGCAGTGATCGACAATAGTGGAAGTATGAAATAAACTCTGATGGATATGATTTACACAGCACCTGCCTCACAATGTTGTGCAATATATCTATTAACCTCCCCATGATTCCATTGGAAATGCAATCATAGGATCATCACACTTAAGATCATTAAATACCCTAATGTAATAGAAAGATACAGAAAACACATGAGAACATTTTGAAGTACCTCAACTGGAGTAAGCATTTTCTTTTCACTAATCTTGTCGTATTTCTGCTTTTTAGTGCCAGCTTTTAAACCCTGCCAGGGAAGGCTGAAGTGCGAATACCGAAAAAGTAATAAGAACATAAAAGAAGCATAACCATATAAGCATCCATCACATGGTAAAAGAAAAAGAAACAGAAATCACAGAACTAACCTTCCTCTTAGGAAATACATAAGCACATAACCAAGAGACTCCAAATCATCTCTCCTGCTTTGTTCTGCAGGAACATAAAGTAAGAACAAAGAGATGCTGAAATATTGGAGGATATGATACTGGCAGACAGTTAAAATATGCGAGGCATGACACTGACCAACTCCAAGATGAGTATTGACACTGGCATATCTTGCCGTTCCTGTAAGATTCTTGTTCTCCCTGTAAAAGAGGATTTATTACATCTTCAGTAAATGCACCAGAAGGCAAACATTTACTAACAAGTATCTCATGAAAAATGACTTGCACATGTGGTGATATGAATTTTGAAAGAAGGCATATTCTCAAAATTATTGTCAATGAGACAAGCATACACATTAAGGAAAATGGTAGCCAAGGTATAACCATAACGAAACCGAATTACAAGGAACCATAACATGTTTCACACATCAAAGTATGAAAAACATCGCATGAAACATATCAAACATGCATATATAAATGCATATGTATACTATACTGATACTTTTGCATACATGGGATCTCAAATATAAATGGGAACCTCATATGTATTAGTTTACCAAAAAAACAATAAAAGATGGCATTGGAACTGTTTCAAATTTTAGACAGAAATAACAGTTTAATATAGTTCCATGCATAAGGGTGATTATGGCACCATGGATCAAACCAAGTCTCATACTTGAGAAACTTATGTACTTGAGGCCCCAGTCAAACTAAAGCACAAAAATCTATTGGAACCAGGTCTGGGCAAGCCAACCATACATGCCAAGGCTGAAGCCTGGTCCAAATCAAGATCATCTTATTTCATACTCCAAATCAAGAGAAGCCATTCCAGAAAAAAAATCGGGCCATTCCTTCATGATCCCTGTGTAATAGCCATTCAAGAAGCCATGCGTACGTGCATGCATGCACACATGCATGTAATTGATACATTCATGCATGTGTCTGTGATGCACGCGTGCATGCAAATGTTTCTGTGATGTTTGCTGCTTTGCAACTAAGCCTCAAACCAAACCAAAGAAGAGTTCAAGCTCTAGCTGCTGCCATAAGTTGCTAGACTCCCACAGACTTTGGAGGCTCAGATCCATCTAAGAAGAAAATAATGAGGTCTACTAATTTAGTGAATTCTGGGAGACAAGGGCTTCAGTCGAGTAATTAGCTAGAAGAGGGTTTTGCTGTGAAGTTGTGAACCTTTTTATCATCTCCTTTTTGTGTTGCATCTCTCAAAGTAATTTGTGTTGTATCGGGGGGTTCCTTAAAAATGGTCATACCAAATATCTGCCAAGTAATTTATACATAATCAGGATCAGAATTGGGTTGACAGGACCCTGTTAGATTCCAGCGTAGCTTTATTTGGGTTATTTAAATATTAGGAATAAACTAGGGGCAAAATGAAGGAATAGGCTACACAAGTTCAGATTAAAATCTTCAACCATTTTCACGAAATAGCTTCATCTGAGTTAAAGTGGAGGAAGTACCTAAACAGCACTTTCAGCTTTTCAGAAATTCCAAAAGTACCCTTCCTGTAACATGCTTTCTTCTGAAGCCAAAAATGTTGCTTAGCAAAACAAAGCTAGATAAGTGGGTTTTATTCAGGCTTATCCCAGTTTATTGCAAAAAAGTTTGTTGGGAGAACAAAGCTGAAAAGGCAGGGTTTTTTCAGGTTTACTCCAGTTTATTCACAAACCAATAATGGCCTAAGTCAACCAAAGTGTAAGTCACGTTGGTGAGCTTCAAATTGAAAGGTTGGGTAACCTGCCCAACTTGAGACAGACTCAAAGAATTCCTGCTATGGGCTCCCAACACAAAACACCCTAAAGCCGATGGTTAAGGCCTATTTAAAGGGTCCGACCAGACCCTATCCCTACCCAAACAATACAATATTTGTCAAAATGGATCTTTTCTGAATCAACCTGTTCCAACCTAACCTTAACGAACGTAATCTGTCTTTGAGTTCAAGATTATAAAATAAAAAATGGGATTTCGGTTTTGGTTCTGAGTTTGCTTTGAGGCTGGGTTTGCGCTGGATATTTTCTTGCTTGGGTCAGGTATGGTCTGGCCTAAACCCACCCAGTCCAACAAAGTTGCAGTCATAAATAACAGTATAGGCAAAGTATGAACAATCTATACACTATAGATAACAGGAAGGGCTTGGAAATTTAAAGCCCTTGAAAATAGATGATCAGACCACTGTGCGCATATGATCTGACTATTGTTTTATGCTTTAGATACATAATACAGAGTATTTCGATATAAAGACCCAAGAAAATCCTATATACACTTCCAAAGATCATTTAAAGTATTAATCCAGAGCAAATGATTTTCCTAGTGACAGAGAAACACAAATGAAATACAAGGTCACTTTATCTAAACTACTTTTCTGGGAATCAAAATCTCATTTCCTCAAGCACAATCTTGGCAGCGCTGTGTCAATCTCAAAAAACTCCAGAGATAAATTGATATGCTTATTGATAACTCACTGTTCAACTTTTGGTTTTAATTGTTCACATAAGTTGAAGGTACGCTTGCCACTACAGTGTCTAGAAATCTTCATAAATCCCTCTTCAATGCCTCTGCCATTTAATTTCTCCTTAAGAGATAACTAAATATAGTGATGATGCATATGAGTCAATAAAGGTAATGGACAATGATGAAGAGAGAGCAAGAAAATTGGTACGCACATAGACTATTTGTTAGCCCAAGTAAATAGTGTATGATAACTGAAAAGTATACGCAATATGAACTACACATCTTCAAACAAATTGTTTAAATTAAGTATTGACTGAACCAACTGGTTCACTTCGTGAAGCAGGTTTAACTCAAGGCTGAATTGAATTAATCTACTATCGAGGAACAGGAGAAACAAGGGGTTTGAGCCAGTCACATATGACTGAAGTCATTGAAGCAATTGGTTCACTTCAAAGCAGGCTGAATTAGGGGCTGAATTCAAGTAGTCTAGCATCAAAAACAAGAGAAACAATGGGCTTAAGAAAATGAATCTAGCAAAATGAACCACCGCCATGTCAATCATCAGACCGTTAATTGAAGTTAGCAACCCATGTTTGACCAACTTCAATAAAGTGGTTCACTTGTTTTTAGAGGATTCAAAGAGATCTAGAGGGTGAAGGAATATGCCTCTGAAATGACTGTGCAGACTAATCAACTCATCTGAAAAATATCTAGTCTAGCTACTAGAGGTTTGCTAGATATCTGAACTTCGTGTAAGTTAACTGGAATGAAAATTTGAGGAGCTAGGCACCTTCATAAAAAGGCTAGAAATAGTGTTTATGGAAGAAACCACCTTGACTCCATTTTAGTTCTTTTGCAGCAAGTGATCTTGTGCTTTAAAGAATATGTAGCAACATGTATACAGCTCCTTTTCTTATTCCACAGTATCAAACATGACCTTAAACAAAACTACAAGTTGAATGGCGTAATCAAATTCAAGTTCAGCTCATAAATAAATATAACAATAAGTACAAAATTAAATTCTTTAATACCAGTATGCAGGAAAAGGCAACCTTTAATCTGAAAGTGATATAAGAAGTAAATGGTTCTTCACCTGTAAGGTATGTGCCTATGAGTTTGTAGGTCTCTATATTTTTTTGCGAGGCCATAGTCTATAATATAAACCTGATATAGAGAGAAAAATGTCAAATTACCATGAAATGATGCTGTCAAATTTTGGATTGGAATATAAAATATAATACATGAAGGTTCATTTATCCAGCGGCACTAGCAATTTAACATCAAATGAAGATGCATATGCAAAACCTTAAACTCTAAATACATAATCAGAATTCTTGATGTACAACTAATGAAAAGTTGAATAGGTAAAGGCAAACAATGCAACAGTGGGAAACCAGCAGAAACTTATATTGCATATATGGCACTAAATCAGAAAAGAAAAATGCAAACCTAATTTTTCCCACTATCTGGCTTAGCTTGTTTGACATTCATGATGAATATCCTCTTTACTTTTACCAGTCCGTCGTGAACAACAATACTGCAACAAATAATCAACTGCTGGTATTCTCTGATGGTTCTTGTTACAGTGCTCAAGTTTCAAGCATAGATGTCACGAGCGCCCACCTAGGCGCCTGGGCCAGGCCTGCCTAAACAGCCCATAACATGGGCGATCACCAATCAATCTAGGTGCCTTCCAGGGCAATCTGGTGTTGCCTAGGCCACCCAATTTTAATAGGCAATCAACTAGCCCAGCACAAATAGACTAACACATAATACAAGAGACTCAGTCAAGATTGGGTCGGGTCAAGCCATATAAAAGAAAAGAATGAAAGGAAGAAAAGAAAGGAGGTAATTTCCTTCAACCTCATCATTCTTTCATTTGAGATCCAACCTACGGCTGGCTCTCTCCTACCCCTTGGATGATGCCAACACTCCACTCTCCACTCTCTTCCAACCATGAACGGTCTCCGACAAGGCTTGCATGATGGCTGGCAAGTTCTTCACAGTAGTTGACAATGACGCTTCATCTCATCCTCTCACCAATAAGTCTCTTGCTTTCTCTTTCATTCTATCTACCTCCCCTCCTATATTTCTCCATCTGACTCCCTCTCTGTCTCCTTTTTTCTCTCTTCTCTTGTTAAGCCCCCAAAGGATGGGGTTGCCTCAAGCCTCTGATCCTTATTTTGCAATGGCGGCTAGGGAGCAAAAGTCACTATTTGTAGTTGTTACCATTGTTCCTTCTCTTAAAATTACTTGGATGATTCTTTTAAAATATTTAGGGTTTAGAGAGTTAGATGAACCATTTTTGGGGTGCTCCTGATGCTTCGAATTTTATTGTAAATTTTGCCCAATTAGAATTTTTTTGGGTTAAAATTGTTCTGCTCTGTTTATTCTGAAATTTTTCTCTGTTTTCATATTTGCTGAATAGCAGTATTTGGTAGAAGAAAGAAAGCTTAAAAATTTCTGTTCAAAGGAGGGAAAGGGAAGTTTTCTTCAAAGCCAGAGAAAATTGAATAATCATGCTCTCCTTTATGTTAGAGATCGTTTTATTTTTAATTTCTGTTTGTCCTGTTCTGTTATGCTCTAGACTCTTACAAAAAATCTTACTTTCTTTTCATCAATCTTCGGTAATTGCTACTAGTGTCACAAAGATTGTCATAGTGGAAAGAATTTTTTTTCAACAATAGTATCCTGATGCTTTTATAATTAAAATCGTTCTTAAGTGCCTGCTCTATCATTTGAGCTAAGACAATAATGGTGTTGCATACTTGTGTTCTGTAAGTTTAGAATAAACAACAAAATTAGGATAGGCTAGGAAATGCCATGTTTTGAGCAAAACTCATGCACTAATTACTACCAATGTATTTATTGGTCAAGTTTATTAAAAACAATGCAAATCTTAATATTTAAAATAGATGAAGGTATAGATTATTTTGTAAATTTTGTACAAATTTTGTCGTCTGAGTGGGCGCCTAATCAGCTAGCATATAGGAGGGTCCATTGCCTACAGTTGCCTGGCCTATTTGACAACTATGGTTGCAAGAGCAGTTGTCTTTCTTGTAATCAACATTTTTTACAAACAACAGATTAGGCACCCACCATACCAGGTGCACTAGAGGTCCAACCGGATTAAAAGGCACTGTCAAGGTTCCAGCAACAATGAGGATGTGGATGCCACTACTAGCTGCCACTTGTGACTGCCACTCACCGACCTGACATTAAGATGCTCCCATCATAGGATGCTTCGGCAATTAAGTAATTAAATATTTATATTGCATGAAGCATCTGACTTATTCATTATAGTTATGAGAGACATACATACCCCTGCAAAGATACAGGGGTATATACCTCAACATGTCATAGTATCACTATTTTAGGAAATTTACTAAGTCAGAACACTCATAATTGTCTGCAACTAATGTCTTATGTGACACCTCAAGGAAAGCATCTCCTCCAACAGAAAATAACCTTTCTTTGTCCTAAATAAGTATGTGAGCGAATATTGATATGTTGTTGAGTCAGCGATGGGTAAGTGCTGGAGATGGTACCTGAAGTTTGGAGGAAAATTAGAATTACCAATAAAAATAAATGAAATATCTCCTATCACTTATCAATCATATTATATATATAATAGAATCATTTAATCTGAAATGCAATTATTTTTTTTAAAACTCAACAATACATAAAAAATGAAGAAAAAATGCAGATTAGTTCAAATTGTGGAAGACCTTTATGGGATAAGATGACTAAAAAATGATGAATAGGGTTTGACACTAATCACGGGCCATACAGTCCATAATTAGAACATATAGTCAAAGGGTCAAACTTTTAAAGGCAATTAGGCTTTCTACAAGGTGTTGGGACTTCATAAGGTGTGGTGTTGTGCCAATTAGCAAAAGATAGTCTAAAACAATGGTGACTCTTTTCTGAGCTGATCTGAGGGGAAGGTGGTCCTAGGCTTAGAACACCAAATGGCGGGCCATCACACAAGTCTAGTAGCTCCTGGTGTGCCCCACATCGTTCCTTTATCTTTGGAGAAGCCTATCATTGTCCAGGTGAAGTGATTTACTCAATCTATTGGACCGTTTGCCCATTGGGATAGAGTCATGATAGGGATGGGCTGCCCATCCAATACGAAGAGTCCTCTAATATAACTATTTCCCAAATCATACTTCGTGGGACTCCTTCACGCGTGACCTGATCTTAATGAGTATGGCGCAAAACGTATGGTACGCCATACAATACTGAACCAGATGGTACGGAACATACAGTACCGTACCGGTTTCATACCGGTACACAATATGGAAGGCATACCGACATTCGATATGCCAAACCGGCCTCCGTACCGAACGTAACAACACAGTTGCACAATCTGTTGTCTCTTGTTAACTGTCGATGTTTTCTCCTCATATTTCCTTAATTCTTATCTCCAAATGTCATTAGGGATAGAAGACAAAGAGTTAAGGGTGAATTGACCTTTAAAGCCCACGCAGCCTGCCCCACCAAACCAAACTAGGCCCTACCCATCCCACATTCTCTACTCGATTCATTATTTCTACCCGACCAGCAAACAGCCCATGCCACATGTATGAGCCACCTAGGCCTATTCAAGTACCTAAGTAATCACTAAGTGGTCCAGCCATCTACCAAAGCCAGCTAGGCCCAAGGGGCGTCTACACACCTATGCATCCATAGAGGCTGCATACATGGGCAGTGGTTCTGTTCTTGGTAAAGTCAGGAGTGAATATTATATGGGGTAAGCTATCTCCAATATATCACCACTACCACACCTATCTGGCAATCATTTTACTTTATGAATATAAAGCTCATCAACGACACAGTTCCATCACTTTTGCATGGGAAAAAATTGTACATCCCTGAAAAAATATAAACGAATCTTACACTTACTAAAAGAACATTGGTGTTGTATCTTGTAGTATTATTGCAAAAATAGATTTGTCATTTTCCTCTCGGACATCCTCTTGACCCCTTGAGGTTTTCTTCAAGGTTGATCTACGTAATCACTCCCTGAGATTGTTGAGTCAAGGAAAGGGTCCTATATTTCTCAAATTTATTTTAAGAATTATGGGCATTTCTCCTTATGATGTGATTGCATTCTTGTCTAAATATTTGCTTATTTTTCACCACATTCGTAACAATCAGATTGATCAAATCAAGGGTCAATATTAGGTAATGTAACATGGCTTACCTAAATCGGGAAGAGGCCAAAAGAAACATGTTATATTTATTTGTGTGACGGATTCCAAGTCTTTTCTTCATGATGGATACCATTCTATTTCTTCATCTTGCAGCGCTAAAGCATCAATGGGCAAAATTATAAGCTCTTAGCCACTTGAAAGCTCAAATTTACTTGAACATTGGTTATAGTTTGGGGATGGAAAACATTATCATATGCCAAGAGTAGTATAATCAAGTACCATAATTTTTGTTGCTGTTAACCATATATGTCCCACTCCATATTATATAAATGTAAACTCAGTCTTCATCACTCAAAGAAGTTATTATGAGTTTTTAATTATTGGTGAATATTAATTCTACTGTTCAGAATGCAATGAATTTAGTGCATATAATATAACATGCTAAAAGCAAATGCCTCTTGAATAAGCATAACAACAACATCAGGCTGGTGTGATTATTTGCTCTCAATCAAGGATATCAAACATAATGTCCCCACAAAAAATGAAGAAATCGATCACACCCTCCATTATGTAATTCACTCCAAATCAAGTATATACTATCTATATATGATAAGAAATGAATGCATTAAAAAAAGGCATTCAATTTGTTATCCATTTAACTCCTAGCCTGAAATCAATATATGCCACGTTATGAGAATATTATTCAATAACACCATTGACATACTAAGAGAACATCTAATCAACAAGAAGCAATAAGCCAACCTTTTAATTTAACACAATGGAAACGTTAATCAACTCTGACAGTAACCAGAAGTCAAGAGAACAAACATTTCATGTAGACAGCTACAAGTGGCATGAAAATCTGAACTCCTAGAATTCCAATAGGCAATCAAGTCTGGTGGAGACAAATATCTAGATATGCTGTTTAAATAGATAAGCCTATGAACTCGTTTTTCCTGGTTACGAAACTCCCAGAAATAATAATTTCAAAGATAAACCAATGTAAAAAAGATTTTTTTTAAAAAACTACATCATTTTCCTTTTGAAAAGCTAAAATATGGAAGCCGACTATGCAATTTTCACATTAAACTGGTATCACCTGTAGGATTGAGATAGTCACCAACCTGATTTGCTTTACGACCTAAACCCATGAGGAAATTGTCTGGCTTAATATCACGGTGAAGAAATCCCCTTGAGTGCATATACTCAACTCGGTTAAGCTGTGTACAAATGTCGTTCAGTAAGAAATAATTTTCAATCAGTAGCCAAGGGTTAAAGTTCTCTCTCTGTTTTGATAAATAGTCATCATCATTAAGAACGTAAAATAGTGGACAATGAGAAACTGATGCACTTACTAATTGATCAGCAAGCATAAGTACTGTTTTCAATGAGAATTTCCGGTTGCAATAATTAAACAGATCTTCCAAGCTTGGTCCAAGAAGATCAATGACCATGACATTGTAATCTCCCTCCACACCAAACCACTTCAAGTGGGGAATTCCAGCTTTGTTTAAATAGCATAAAACAAAGAAATCACCAAGGTTGATCATATAAACAAATGAGTCACATATCCAGAGATTAGAACTTACTTCCGCCCTGAAGCAGCATATACAATTTAGACTCATAGTGAAGCTGGGGATGTTTTGTCTTCACAGATTCCTGATGATTTTAGTATATAAATGGAAATTAGAAAATAAAATTATCTGTTGACACTAAAGATATAACATGTGAATAAAGACTATTATGTAGAAAAATTTTAAACAGATGTGAGATGAAGTCATAAATAAAGTTCTGTAGTCATGTTATACTCTCCTACCCAGTTTCATTGTAACCCACATGATACAACAGCTGTATGGATCCTTTAACAATGTCAGAAAACCATACATAAAAATTTACCAAAATCAATTTTCCATGGATCACTTCCATTACATGTAATCTCAGCTCATTCCTGTGAATTCAATATTGCAAAGACCCTTGTCCATGAACCAAGCCAGAAACACTAACTCAGCTTCTCATTCTACTTAAAGAAAATAAGATTTGACTATAACTTCATGCTCTACTAGGAATCTGCATGTTTTACTCTAAGACTACAACTCTAGGAAGCAGAAACCAGAAAGGCAGAGGGAGGAATTGTTCGATCACAAATCAAGCCAAATGGTTAAGTAGGGAGAAAAAACTTCCTTCTCAAAAAGACAGTCAGATCATTATAGGAGGATACCAGGTCAATTACATTTAAGAAGATATATGGAAGTAACTTGTTGCTCGATCTCATACTGAACCTATATATAATGCAGCACAATATATATAAACAGTAAAATATGAATGATGAAGAATATTGGCAACATAATTGTAGTGGCCAAATATAATATATATATATATATATAAGCAGCCTGCCTAGTGTCACACCAGCATCCCCCAAGTTGCTTAAATTTTAAGAGGAAAGTACTTTTTCCAAAACCAACAGAATGGTTTACTTTAGAATAACATCAGTACCTATCTTGAAGAAGAAAAAAAAAAAGCAAAGAAAGAAAGAAAGAAAAACATGAAAAGTTTTGTAAAGAAATTTAGTCACTCCATTCTTAAACATATGGCATGCCACAGAAATGGAACACTCCCGAGAAATTAATGAAGGAAAACAAACATAAAAGAAGAAAAACTTGAAAAGATCTCCAGACTTTATATGACTTCAGATGTGGAAGAAGACTTTCAGCACATACCAATTTGATGGCCACTTCTTCTCCACTCTGTATATTAACACCTATGCCAAATCAACCCAACAAAAAAAATTAAACTTTCTCATCAACGTACAATAATGAAAAACGAACAACAAGAAAGCAAATGAATACCAAAAAAAAAAAAAAAAAAGCAATTAAAAATACCTAGATAGAGCTCGCCAAAGGAGCCACTCCCGATTTTCCTCCCGAGCTTAAACTTCCCCCCGATGACATGCTCCATGATGATTTATAAAATAAAAGACAAGATCCAAACAAGAAAACAGACAAAAATCCAATCCAAGAACCCCAAAAAAGCTGCTTCTTTTAGACAAAGAATCCTCGAATATTTTAGAAAAATTTAAAAGAAAAAAAAAACCTTTAAGTGTATGACCAACCGAGAGACTGCTTAAAGATTCAAGAACTACAATCTTCCAACGGAACCAAAATTAGAAGGATCAGATAAATGCTCCTCCAATCCTTAAAGATTTAGCGCCACCGCCCCCAACACCGAACCCTAGATCACCACCCCCGTAACTTCTCTCCTCGCATTCCCAAGATGTTAGGGACCTACATTACCACCGAATCGAAACCCCAATCACCAGACCCTCCGCATTCCGATTCCCGCACCACCAGATTCCAGAATGCAACATCCCGAATCAGAACCCTAAGGATTCCCACCGCGGAAGCCGTCGGCCCCACGAATCGATCCACATTACCGTGGAAACAACGCGCATGCCATCGATCCGACCCGGATACCCTAGAATCCCCCACCGCCGGCGCGAATCACGCCGTGAGATCGTATTAACGAGTAAGAAGGGGAGGGAAATCTGCTCCTCCGATCGAGGAGGAAGATCGAACGCAGCGAAAGAGGGCGAGGAAAAAAGATCTTTGGGAGATCGTCGGGGGGCAGGGGAAGCGGGGGAAATTCCCAAATTTTGTGAACGGTCGGTCGGTTCAGAGAGACAAAAAGAGAGGGGGAGAAGAGACGGAGGCGGAAAAGGAGGGAGTTGGAGAGGAGGAAAAGGATGCGATAATGCCCAAAAAGGGACAAAAGGCCGCTGGGTTTTTTTATTTTATTTTAATCCATTTTTTTATTCTTTTATTTGCATTTTTTTAAATATTTTTGTTTATGATATTTCCACCTGGCCCATTTCTTAGGATACACTCCATGAAAGTTCCTGGGGATGGGAGAAACGTGTCGGTTGCAAATTGATAAGAAAGGTTGGGCCACAATTCTTTAGTCCAAGCCATCTAATTCACTAAATTATAATTATCTAATTCACTAAATTTTACAGGAAAGAGATATTTATTCAAAAAGAATACATTTATTAATATGGTTCCAATTCTTGGAGCTGATAAGGAATCCGAATTCAGTCTTATTCTTATTTTTTGGTAAATAGTCCTATGCTTATTTCAATGTCAATTGTACAATTTGATTTTACATAGAAAAGTAACAGGATTTATTCAAATAATTTATCCAATGCTTGAAAATAAAGATAAAATATGATATTGATTTTTATATTTTAAAAATATATATTTTTTTTAATTTAAGCAAGAATTCGATTCATTGAGCGAACTCTATATAAAAGGATTCTAGACCCAAAGGATGAATCGAACACGTAAAACACCCGAGCCACATCTTGTAATCAATCGAGCTTAGCACGTGCAAGCAGTTTGCTAAAAATTTTAGCATGATTAGTTTTATCACTAATTTGTTTTCTCTAAAATTTTATTATGGAGCATCTAGGACGATAAAAGATTCTCTTTCCCCATAGCATGGCCCATGTTTACCATGCAATCACATAAATTATTGAGCAGGCATGCATAGATATGTTTGTTTGTAGGTTTCTTAGTGTACGACCAATGCTTATTGTACGAGCATGTAACTTATATAGCGGGCATGCATAGATATGTTATATTTGGTTCATCAATCATGTTGATTTAAGTGGCTATCTAGTCACTAAACTATTAAATAAAGGTTGATTAAGTTAAAACTGAACCATGAACATCCATTCAATTGCTCAAGTTCATAAGCAAATGATAAACAAAATTTTTGGAGATTACTTAGCCAATCATAATGGGAGCTGATGTGGTCATATATATATATATATATATATATATTGATAACTTAGTTAACATGAAATAAACTTTTATATCAAAAAAGAAAATGCAATTTGTTCACTAGTGTTATAATTTCTTGGATACATCAAACAATGCAGAAATAAGAAACAATAATAATTGTAGCACCATAACAATCTGTAAGGTATTAGGTCTTTTATGAAGAGATACCAGCATGAGAGCTTCAAAAACAAGGCTATGAAGTGTTTCTTGAATCAGTTGTGATGATCAACAAATGCATTTTGCATCATAAGCAGTGCAACTAACAAGAAAAATTAGAAGTTTGTTACCCAATAGTAATTACAGTTGGTGCATCACAATAAAGTTTTCTTTTTTTGCTTATCATCAGTAAGCCCTGGTCAACTACATTTTGCTAAAACAAGTTTTCCATGGTTAACTAAATCTAAATATAGTGCAGCTTTCTATCTACACATAACTAAGTTTAGCGTGGTTTGGCCATGTTTAGTTTTAACGGCATTGGGTCATGTTGGCCAAGTTAATTCATATTTGGGGTATGACAATTGAGTTCTCTATAGTTGATCAAGTATCACATACATGAGCATCATTTGCTCTTATATATATATATATATATTTTTTTTTTGCTATTGACTAACTATAGTTGACTGTCAAATTAGATTTGTGGTAATGATACTGGATACAATGAACAAGAATGTGATGAGGAATGAATATGACGGAAAAAAAAACTTGAATAAATCGAGGATGAAAAATTGAAAACAATCAATTGACATTGTATGAGCATACACATAAGGTCAAGAACAGGTATTGATATGATGAGATGCTTGAATTATATTGAAGTGGTTAAAAACAAGAGTCAAAAAAAATAAGTTTACATGGATGTTTTTTTTTTTCAATTTTATTTGTTTGCCAAACTTGGACATAGAAATCTGAATGAGTATCAAAGAGAGTGAGAGATCAAACCCGGGTTTCTTGTTACAACATAAGAGATTTTACCAACTTCGCCAGTTAGCACCCTCCCAACTTGCCTAATATAGATAATAGTTCGAAGGAAGCATTTACAAATGTATAAGGGATATGCTATCGTATGTTTGGATGGACTAGAAAATCGGGCTGTTCATTTTCAAGTAAATGATATAGGCCATCCAAATTCAAGATTCAAATTGTTAAACATGATATACACTAAAAAAAACTTAGAAGTAAAAATTTACATATTCTTAGTTGTCTAACCTTTACATTAAACTAGTAAAAAAATGGATGGTATCAATTTTACTAGTAAAATACATGCTAGAACATTTAAATTGATATCCACTTTATGAATTATGATCTATATATTTTATAACTTAGGTAGATTTAAGTTCACCAAGTTTTGATTTTTTTTTTTTTTTTGAGATGTACTGGGTTTTAATGATTAGATCCTGGGATCATATTGTTAAAATCATTCATTTTGGCACCTACTTGATTATTATTAGAGAGCACTAAATATACGAATTTTGGTGTCTTAACATTTTTTATACTATAGATGATATTCAATAATTTGGATACACACACGTATATATGTATGTATATGGTATATGTTGTTATGTCCTCAAGTGGACTGGAAATTAGTTTGCTCACCTGAAGGTAAAATGATAGGCCATCCAAATTCAAGATCCAAACAGTGGAATATTATCTATAAAAAAAAAATCTCTAAATCAAAGTTCATATATTTAGTAGTTTCTAGCCTCTGCATCACGTTGGGAACAAAATGAATTGCACTAATATAGCAAAATACATGATAAAGCATATAAATTAAAATTCTGCTTTATGGATCATTATTTATGCATTTTAAAATATAGATAGATTTAAATTCACTATGTTTCAATAGTTTGATCATAGTAAAATATATAGTATCGTGCTATAAAAACCATCTGTTTTGATACCCGATGATTTCACACACACACACACACAAGCGCGCGCGCGCGCGCCCACACACAGGAGCAAGGGTTGATGGATGTTGCTATAGATGTGAGGAATATCATTCAATCATATCTGACCTAGTTTGCTCTTGGTAGACCATGTTTAACTATAATATTAAGACAATCTGATATCTAAGTATGCTTGATAATGGCAGTTCATGGGTTGGACACAGCGATCGAAATAGGTTACAAAATTGATTTAAAACAAGCCATAACAAATATTGTTAACAACCATACAACTTTGTTGGAAAAAAAAATTTCAGAACCTCAAATACTAACAAGGTTGGAAAGAAACATGTATAAGCATCATTAGGAAAAGAAAAAGGGCAATAGAGAATTGCATGCCCCTTTTACTCATGGGACAGCCATCGATCATAGTAACCAGTAAAGTAACATAAAATCAGCACACGTAAGAACATCCATCTCATACACAGAAATATGTCTCCTTTATTATTTACTTCATAACAATCTCACAGCCCCCTGCATACAAACATCTGTGACATAAATTACACAACTGGACTGCTTTTATTAACGATATGAATGGAACTGTAGGCTAAGAAATCAGATAGCCCACAGAAATGGTATCAAATGTATTTCACCTGCCAAACAATTTCATACATAAGAAAACATGATCATATGATACATGAACTTGCCTATGAAATTGAATAAACTCCCAACAATCACAACTCTCCATGCTGGGAGGATGACAGTAGTTGATAAACTGGTTGAGAAGGATTCAGCTTTGTCACTTTGGCTGCTGCTTCCAATACAAGCTCTCTCATGGTCATGATGTTTTTTATCGGCAAGCTTTGTTACAATTAAATGCTCGTAATTAAGCTGAACATTTCTCCTCCCCCTTAGGAATTGCTCCAATACAAACTCTGGTCATGGGAAGACATACCTAGAAGCCTGTGGCTCTACCAAATGCTGACGAAAACAAACAGCTTAGAAATGTAAGCAGTTTAATTGCACTAATAACAAAGACCCATGCACGAACTAAGAGTGCTAGAGTGAAACTTACAATGAGTATTAGTGAAAATGCAAAATATGGGATAACTTGACGACATCTTCTGCAATCTCGACAAAAGCCACTGCTAATTCAGTTGCGCGTTAAACACTCACGTCATTAGATCTAAGGCCAGATAAAAAGGGAAAGAACAGTCTTCTATAGTTTTCTTTTTCATTAGAGGTATTTCTTTTCTTCAATACCATAGACAGTTCGTAAAATGGAAAGCCCCAGAAAAAAGGTATGAGATTCAACACTTACTGTTCCCACAATTCTGATGGGAGTAGATATCTAGATGGTGTAAGCTCAGGAACTAAAATGGAAATTTCAGAGCTCAACTGCTTGCAGTTAGCTGATCACGCAGAAAATTGATCACTGATAAAAAGCCAATCAGGTCCCTGTACAGACATGCACAACATGTTACTTAACCTATACCTACACTAAAAATTGATTAAGCAACCTATGCAACCTTCTTTAGTTGAAAGATACATTGTTATTACATTGTTAAAGAGCAACCAGATGTAGTCCTCCATTAGCAACATCCAGTACAGATATGGAAATATTTTTTTATGAAACATGTACACCATTTCCTTTTAAATATGTTCCAAGTGTGAAAGGAAAACAGCAAAGGTGCCAAGAAAATATGTTGGTTAAAATTTATCAAGAAGACAGACTAGAAAATATGAGACACACAGCCAATAATATATTTGAAATCTAGAATTCAGGCCCTTTTATGTCATCAAGTAAGGTCACTTTTAGTGAACAAATTATTATTAGTAGAGAAGGCAAAAGATGATAATAAACAGAAGAAGGATTCTAATTAGATAATGCAGTCTTTAAGCTACCAGATTTCAACATTCCTACGATGGATAAATCAGCATATGAAAGAAAGGTTCCATTAAAGAAATTCAGAATGCATGTAAATTACTGCATAAATCAAGTGTTGAAGATCGAGCATTCTTATAGATAATAGTTATCGACGAATATAACAGAGCATGACTGAATAGATTGCGGTACAAGAATTCTGAAAGACAATGAGTTTTTACCTGAGGTTTAGCACAAGAGCCATGCTGTAAGATAGAAAATACCACCCTTTGCTGATTCTCGATGAATGTATTTAAGCATTTGAACAGATAAAGCTCTAGCAATCTGATCGGTGAAAGCTCTGAAACAAGTCGCTGTACTAGTTTCCAGTCAATCCCCTTGTTCACCTCGTAGCACAACTCCAACTTGCTGCTCAGAGCAACCTCACATTGAATCTGGAGCATCTTTTTCCCCTTGAATCTTACCAATAATCGCCACATGAACACATCCCATCCTTGAAGTGGTGGAAGCGGTTCACATCCCTCACAACTATCTCCCTCGCAACAATCTTTGATATAAACTTTGTAGCAGTGTGACAGTCTACACATACTCGAAGGTTCTTTGTCACTCGAATGGTAGTTCCAGGAGGAGTACTTATGATGCCAAATGCAATTGCAAGCCTCTCGCTATGACCACATAATGCATATCTCTTCTGCTCTTCTTCTATGTCATGGAGCACATCCTCCGTGTTGGGTACATATCCTTCCCGTTCCATCTGCTCCGAAAAAACTTCCAGAGCTTCGTTTATCTTATCATAAAATGGATGGGATTTATCATGTGCCACAAATGCATGTACCTTGTTTTTTATTTCGACCCAGCTACAAGCTGGTTGCTTCCTCATCCCTTTGTCCTTCATAGCCATCCTTAACTTTGCTGCTTCTTTCCACTTACCGGCAGCTGAATAAATATTTGACATGAGAACATGAGCTCCCATGTTCTTGGGTTCAAGCTCAAATATTTTCTCAGCCACTTTCTCAGCCAATTTAATATTTTTATGGACCCTGCAAGCACCCAACAATGTGGACCAGACACTAGCAGTTGGTTTTACGTGCATGGTGGAAATGAAGTCATATGCCTCCACTAACTTGCCTGCTCGGCCAAGAAGGTCAGCAACAGCCGCATAATGCTCCAAACAGGGAATGATCCCATAGTCCTTGGACATACTATTGAAATACTTCCAGGCCTCATCTACCAATCCAGCATGGCTACAGGCTGTTAGAATTGCCACAAAGGCAACATAGTTTGGCTTCCCATTCTCCTTCTCCATCTGCTGGAACAAAGCAAGAGCTTCTTCTGCTGGCCCATGCAAGGCATGCCCCATGATCATGGCTGTCCATGACACCATATCAGGTGATTGCATCCCCTCAAAGACCCGCCGGGCAACACGAATATTACCACACTTGGCATACATGTCAACGAGAGAACTTGCTATGAAGACGTTGTTATCAAACCCACCTCGGATCACATACCCATGGAGCTGCTTCCCAAGATGCAATGTCGTTAAGTGAGCGCAGGCCGGCATGATGCTCGAAAATGCGACCGGCATAGGCTTTACTTTGGCGAGCAGCATCTGACGAAACAATCTTAGCCCCTCATCAAACATGCCATTCTGCACAGAGCCTGCAATTATAGAATTCCACGAGATGGCATCAGGTTTTGGTAAAAGATCAAAAACCCGACGTGAATACTCCACTCTGGTGCACTTTGCATACATATCAATCAAGCTACTCCCAATGAATACATCTGAATCAAACATGTGTCTTATTGCAAAACCATGGATCTCCATCCCCTTGCGCACATCCACGAACTCAGCAAAAATAGGAAGCACGCTGGATAGAGTGAAAGAGTCGGGCTTCAAAGCATCTAGTCCCATCTCCCTAACCATCTCAAGAGCATCCCCGTACATTCCATTCTCAGCACAACCTGCAATCAAAGTGTTCCATGACACCACATCTCGTTCAGTCATCTCATCAAACACCTTCCTCACTTTCTCGATCGAGGCCACCCGATCAAAATATGCATCATTCTTCGCAGGTTTGCGTTCCAAATCAAAAGAATAATCGAAAGATCCCAACTTTATCGAATTCCTGCCATCAAAATCTCTGCTTGACATCCGGGTGGACGAAACCGCGCCATTATTCGAATCGACCAACTTGCAGTACATGTTCATGAGGGCGTTGGCGTTGAAGAGGTCGGAACCTGAGCCCGAACGGACCACGTAACCATGAATTGATTCCCCGAGCTTCAAGTCTCTGAGGGCGGCGCAGGACTTGAGGACGGAAGGGAGGACGTCTCGGTCCGGGGGAGTCCCGGAGGCCCGCATTTGGACGAACAGAGAGACGGATCGGTGGAAGAAGCCGTGGGAGGTGGAGCAGCGGATGACGGATTTCCAGGCGAGTGGGGGACGGGAGGGGAGGGAGGTGAAGGCGTGGAGGGCTTCGTGGAGGAGGCCGAGGGCGGAATAGATGGGGATGATGGCAGCGGCGGCGGCCGCGGGGGAGGATTTGAGGAGCTGGGCATGGAGTTGCTCGGCGTGGGATTTTTTTCGGATGGAGGAGGGGTTGTGGAGGAGAGATTTGAGAACAGCTGTGCTCGTGGAGCTGGGAAGCATCGAAGGTTGAAAGAAATTTGAAGAGAGCTGCGAGGCTTTCCGAACCAGTATTAACGATAACCGTTCTCGGCAATTCCGATGACGGGACTTGTTCAAATTAGGGCTACCTTAAGATAGAGGAGTTTTCTGTAATTCTAAAAACTAGCACACCTTCTGAATTATATAACATGGGAAGGTGCCTTTCATAATAGTGTTTAAATAAAAAGTTTGAGCTAGTCTCGGCATGTGCAATGACGGCATTATGTCAAGTAAATACGAGTCTTATGATATGGGATGTTTTCCGTAATACCTGAAATCGGCAAGTGCAGTGACGGGACTTGTTGGAAATAGTTCAAAGCCGTGTAGGCATTATGCGGACCATGGAGATCCTCTCAACACACTGTTTGAAAGTATAATTCCTTTTTTTTTTGCTGTCAGTAAATATAACTTTTTCAGCCAGACGGAAAAGCCTAGCCTTCCTGATCCAAAACATGCTCTAATTATTTTTCTGCTATGCAATTTAGAAAACTTCTACGATATTCTGGAGAGTAGGAAGAAAAGAGAACGAAATTTAGGGTAACAATCATGAATTAAATCCAAGGAGGACAATCAGTAATGCAAGAAAGTTGGGATCTAAAATTTCAGTCCTTATTTAAGGAAACAACCTGTTGTGAGAGAAGGTTATATGTTGATTCCACATCTTGAATTTGACCTCAGTGGATTGGTTGCGATAACATATAAGGTCACCGGGTTTGAATGAAATTTCAACACATGCCTGCAGAACAATGAGTGCTAAAATTGTTGTGTAAAAATCATTCATCAGTTTTAACGGTTTCTTCGGGCATCGACCAAGAAGGGTAGACTTGTCCTTTCCATAGCGGTGTTGCCTTCGCAAGGTCAAACCAAAAAATGGTAGATGTCCCTCCTGCTAAATCACTTGCCCATGGCATAGGTCCAAAACAGAACATGCTTGGCCAAACCACCAATGCTGGTAATATCCCTCAAGTTGATCTAAACAGTCTCAACCAATCACATCTTATGATAAAGATATAACATCTGACGATTTAATCAAAATGACCAATTTACTCCAAGAGCTCCTACTAGGTTTTCTGACAAGAAGCTATCCCACGTACAATTATACATGAAGTATGTGGAATATTCTATATACAAATAACAGGTTGACAAAGAATACAGAAAAATTGGTTGTATTCGTAAAACGAAAAATTGATATTTACTTTCACAAGGATAAACTTTACAACTTTCTGATACAATCAGGAACATATGCCTCATGGAAGAAGCATGACTCAACCTCCAACTTCCTCTGATTTCTCCGCTATTTCACTGCATGCCATAAAGCTCAATCTCTTGTGCAAATAGTTGCCTCAAGTATACCACCTTAAATGGCTCAATAAGAACTGTGCTTACTGAGTGTATGTGTTACTCTTGATGATGATTATTAAAGTCCTTGAGCCACATGATGCCATAGAGATCAACAGGACTTACGGAGATGACAACTTCTGGCTCTTTGAGACTTCTAGCTGAGAAGGTAAAAGACTGAGGAAGCTCCCTTGAACACATTGCCCAGGTTGATCCTCTGTTTCTGAAGATTCTGGAACAATTAATGGCATGATAGGTCAGCAAAACAAGTCATAGTAAACTAGACTTCTATGTTTGAAAATGCACCGGAAAAAATTCCTGCTCAGTAATTTGAAAAATGAAGCCTTGTAGCATCCAATCTACTTTGCATCAATAACCCAGTCACCAAAAAATGAGATCAGATTTCTCCCAAGCAATCACATAGGTCCATTACTTCCATTATTGCTGCTAGTAAATGAAACAATCTCTGTTGGTATTATTCATGGTTTGCGATTAAGACTCCATCCGTTCACAAACCAAAGTCATTTTATCTCAAAATGCATTCTGCCTTCTTGGTAAATCCTTTATGAGACTCACAATTTAAAAGATCAAAAGAAGCTATGATAGGCAGGAGGGCCTAGCTACGAAGATGCTCTCTCTCTCTCTCTCTCTCTCTCTCTCTTATCAAAAGGGTGTTTGGTTGCCAAGATAGAGAGACTGAGACCCTTTTTCTCAATACTTTTTTTTCTTTTTAAGGGAAAAAAAGAAAAAGAAGTAGTACCAAGCATGCCTAAAATTCCTTGTCCAAGGGAAATATTTCCCCCATTTGTTCCCACAAGTTCCCTTACAACGAAAGAGACCATAATAAATAACTCCTAAAAATATGGAATAAGAGATCCCTAATATTAAAAAATAAATTGCTTCACTAACATGTGCAATCAAAAGGTTAAAAATCATGGCAGCAGAGATTCAGAGGGACATACATACTCCTGACATATGGACCCCCGGCCCCAAACCCAAAACACACACACACACACACACACAAATAGGACATCTTGCATAGGAAAATGGTAGCAATTAAATAGTGCATTTTCTACAATAAGTTATTGGATCTAGTATTAAATATATTAATGACAGAAATTTAAAAATAATCAAAGATGTAGTTAAAGGTGCAATTCTAAATAAACTTGTTATGGAAATAGAATTATATAATGAACATAATTGAGCCCTGATGCTCATTTTCCTCCAATATAAAAGCATTGTTCATGGATTGCATGAAGTTTGAGTGAGTTTTCCTCAAATGTCAATGGATGACCTAAACACCAGCAAGGGTGATAAATTATGTCTAAGATGTAAGGAAAAGCAGATGATACCAAAGAGAGACTTGATAGTTGGCCTCTTTGACTTGCTCTTCTTCTTCAATTCAGCTGTAAGAGAGAATGATGTTAATAGTCAGAGATACTGATAAGCAGGGATATGCTGCTCTATCACTCAAAAAGTATTCAGTTGCAATATAATATACAGCTTCTCAAAACTATCCATTGTCCGTTACACTGATGCAGATTAGAAGAACAATTTCTCGAGGGGCCAACTTGAAGGGTGAAAAATCTTAACCAAGTGGAAAGCTATGTACCTAAGCATCTCCTTCAGTGTTGTTAGTGTTTAAATTTTATGCAATGGAATTTATAAGCAGAAAAGAAAACAAATTAAGATAGGAGCTCAAAGAAGTAAACCACTACTGAATTTTTATGCTAAATATTGCTTCTTTGCTAGGTGGCAACTCCTTGAGTAGTTAAAATTCTATCAGGACCCTCACAATAATGCCAAAGCAACTTCTTATGGTCAGAGCAGAAAACATTTTCACTAATTCATCTTCCAAGAGGTTCTAGAATTTTATCTGCCAACCAGCAGAACCTTTCCAAACTATAGGTAGCTGCTAGTTGATCCCTAGCCTGATAATTACAGAAACACCATTAATAAATGGTTACATAAGAGAAACCAAGACAAGTCTTCTTGATCGTAAAACTTTACATTAAACATCCTAAAACTGTAAATTAAGACATTTAAACAAGGACTGTTGTGCCAAAACCGGGGGTCCAGACTAGTTGCTTGGCGGCACTTGTCGGTATGCCCCCGTGTTGTTTCGTGTCAGGCCTGTATTGACATGTAGAGGTGGTAGGGAAAAGCAAGAATGGGAGAGAAGAAAAGAGAGAGAGAGAAGGGGGAGAGAGGGAGGGAGAAAGAAGGTTGGTGGAGGCTGGTGAGTCGCGTGGAGGAGGGGCTCCACCTCCGATTTTCCTATTTCGAACGAAATAGAAAAACTGGAGGGGCTCAAAATAGGAAAACTAGAGGTAGAACCCCTCCTCCACCTTTCCGCACGGCTCCCTAGCCCTCCACAGCCCTTTGCCGGCTGACCTCCTTTTCCTCTGTTTCCTTCTCCTTCTCTCTCTCCGTTACCAGTTTCTTATTTTGGTTGCCAGAACCGTCCCAGTCTGCCATCGGTACGGCTCGGTACGCCTCGAACCGAACGGTTTGGGATGGTTCCACCGACCATGCATTTAAAAGAACTCCCGTTTTATTACAATTCTGATCAAAATATGACAGCGAGATCACGTACTACACTAATTTTGATGCTCCTGGTGACCTAAACTGCAGATCTACCATTATTTACCATCTATTCACACAGTTTCATGATCAAGCCCATGTTAGTTCTTCAGAACAAAGTAGACTCATCATCAAGTTGATGGTTCATATGCTTCAGTCACCCTTCTCACATGTTCCATGTTTATATACCAAAGTCAACTACAGAATATGCATCTCTCTCTCTCTCTCTTTAATCCCGAATAAATCAGCCTGATTTTGGTGCTCAAATGCTTACCTTTGTTCACCATGACTAAATTGAGCTGATTCTCATATTCAAATTCTCACCCTGTATAGCTGTCAATTTTCAAAGGCTTAAAATAATCTACTTAGCAAGGACATGTTGTTCTAGAAAGAGAATAAAAACTTGTTGCTATAGAGAGTCTAAGGCTGTAAAGTTAGGTCCAACAAAATTGAAAACTGCTAGCCAAGGCACTAACAATAGGAATTGCATCTAAATCAATGAACTAAGAAAATCTACTCTCATGAATATTTTGCTTGTTTCATTCCAGAGCAGAAGTATATTTTCCTATACCATTTGAGTGATTTCTCTTTGATTATTCTACAATTCCTCTCCCAAAATAAAGCATAGAAACTGGCAGCATCAAGTGATTCTGCCAATTTCCTGGACCTTAACACAATCCAAGCTATCATAATTAAAATCTAGTTAAATTATTCTCCATTTTTGGTTGATTTCAAGTTACCCATGATCATTATCACTCCAGGAAGTACTCTAATTGCATTCTACTCCATCAGTTAATAGGCCCTTAAGGCTCATTGATGCCACCTAAAGCATCCTACAGTGTTTAAACTTTTATGCTAACATTAGGAAAAAGGGAACTGATTCCTGAATTACATACTTAGGAAGGAGCAGGCCTGAGCATCAGCTCAAATTTGTAATTTCAGCTATCTATGCATTGAAAAACTATATTTTTTTGCCTGTTATTGTAATAACCCTAATTTTTTTTATATATAAAGAATGATAGAATAGTCCTTAAAAATTGATATAAGGGGTAAAATTGGAAGGAATCAAAAGATAATGGCATAATTGTAGATTCGTTGAAGTGGCAAGGGCAAAATGTGGATTTAGTTTAGTTTGATGTGACTTAATTGGTGGGTTTGGGTGCTGTCGATGGAATAAAACAGAGAAGGAGGGGGGAGTCTCAGGCGGTGGAGAAACACAGAGAGAAGGAAAAGAAGAAGAAGAAGAAGAAGAAGAAGAAAAAGAGAAGGGAAGGGGGGAATCCGGTTGTGTGTCGGCTGAAACGAAAAGGAAAGTGTCGGTCTCCTTTCCCTCAGCGCAAGGACCCAATCCTCCGAAGAGAAAGAGGTAAATACCCGTCCCTACCTAGTCTTCTAATGAAATTAAGCTATACAAAGGGTGGATGTAGTCTAGAGGGGTCGGATAAGGGTTGTAGAGGTGGTTAAAAGAGGAAGAATCGGATT
>JAOXJJ010000481.1:1197876-1223053 GCA_025769935.1 Phoenix roebelenii
TATGTTATATTATCAAAAATTAATTTAGTCTAATAATTATATTACTATTATGCCATATTATAATAATATTATTTTATATTACAATAATATTATACTATGTTGTATATTTATGTAATAATTATGTTATATTTTATTATGTTCTGTTGTATAATACTATGGAATGTCCTTTATGATAATTTTGTCATACAAAAGTACTTTCTCAGTTTGTTTACCAAACATATGTTAAAGTGTCACAATACTTTACAAATGTAGTTACCAAACAGCAAACAACTTTTTATAACAGCTCTACTTCAGACAGCTCTACTGCCCACAGCTCCTCCAAACAGGGCCTAAGTAGTAACACAATGTGATGAAATATAACTGTTAAAGAATGGGCTCTGTAAGAGCTATATGAATGCTGTTTTTAACACACACATAAAAAAAAAAAAGAAAAGAAAGAAAAGAGAATGGGCTCTTGAACTGGCCAAACGATAATACATGGTGCATGCCAAAAAAGTAATTGGATGCGGAGCTTGTTCTGAGAGTGTTGGATTAGATTTGAGGAAAACTTAATATTGACTCATGCATGAAGAAGAATATTGTGGAGGATCCTTCATGTATGAGATTTAATTTGCATGGAATGATTGGTAAGGATAAAGAATTGACATAGATAATTGTGCCCGAAACTTAGTTAGCTTGATTGGTTTGGAATAATTAGTGGATCTATTCCTAACTCTATAAACTCTAATTCTTTCCTTGATAACAGGGGGCAGAGCTTCTCTACCTCTCGTATACTTTCAAAAAAAAGAGTGTTTCAAGGATTAGGACATATATATATATATTATCAAACCCTTCGCTCCACTAGCTTCTTCATTGAGGTTTTTGATAAACTAAACATCATCCTGTAACTAGGAAAAAATATTATAGCTAGGAAACTTCTTTGAGAACTATTACATTGGATCCCAAGGGATCCATGGCGGTGGTGCGCCGTGCTACCATTCGTTTCCTGGCCTGTCTTTGGCATTGATTTGCCCATTATCAAGAACACCCATCAATGATTGGTCTCACGGCCATTTCTACGTAATTTCCTTTATTCTGGATCTAGGAGGCCCGCCCATATGTTCTACGTGCAAAGAGTATCCTCCCTCTCTCTCTACCTTCTTTCTCAGCGCTCCATTGGATCCTAATGGAGAAAAGCAAGTCTGTCTTCTTTTCCTTCGCCTTCCTCTTCTTCTCTTTCTCCGGACCTTCTCTTCTTGTTACTCTCGGCCAGCTCTTGCCCATCGCCGAAGACCAAGGAGGCAACGCTAGCCGGATTCAGACCTACATCATTCATGCACGAAGGCCGGCGGGCACCAAGCTCCTCAGCGATGCGGACAGGGAGAATTGGCACAAATCCTTCTTGCCGAACACCACCCTGGACACCGGCGAGCCGCGGTTGGTCTACTCCTACCGCAACGTGATCGGCGGATTCGCCGCAAGGCTAACCCACGATGAAGTGACGGCCATGGCGTCCGTCGATGGATTCTTGCATGCTCACCGGGATGAGAGGCTTCCACTCCTGACCACCTACACACCCGCCTTCCTGGGTCTAAGCCAGAGAGACGGTATTTGGTACGCCAGTTGCTCCGGCAAGGGCGCCATCATCGGCGTGCTAGACACCGGGATCTCCCCCACCCACCCATCTTTCGACGACAAGGGAATGCCGCCTCCGCCGCATGAATGGCGAGGGCACTGCGATTTCCGCGAGCCCCTCTGCAACGACAAGCTCGTCGGCGCAGCTGCGTTCCGAGGCGGCAGGCCGGTGCCGGTCGAAACCGACGACAGCGGTCACGGGACTCACGTCGCCGGCGTCGCGGCAGGGAGCTTCGTCGATGGCGCCGCAGTCCTCGGCAATGCCAATGGCACGTCAGCCGGGATGGCTCCTAGAGCTCACCTGGCGATCTACAAGGTGTGCTCCAAAGATGGCTGCGACGACAGCGATATACTTGCAGGTATAGACCAGGCCATTCATGATGAAGTCGACGTGCTCTCCATCTCCATTGGCTCTCGGCCTCGATCATCCATTGCTGGCTCTCAGCCTAGGCCTTTCTATGAGGATAGTGTCGCCATTGGCTCGTATGCAGCAACGAGGCATCGAATCCTGACGTGCGTTGCGGCGGGCAATGACGGACCGTACCAAGGCAAGGTGGTCGGCGATGCCCCATGGATTCTGACGGTCGGAGCGAGCTCCACCGATAGGAGGCTAAGGGCGACCGTGAGGCTCGGCAATGGAACGGAGCTCGATGGAGAGTCCGCCTACCAGCCAAGCTCGTTCGATTCAAACCTGCTGCCAATTGCATTCCCAGGATACGATGATCAGGGTGGGCGTAGAGGTTGTGGAAACGACTCGTTCGGTGGTATTAATGTGAAAGGAAAGATTGTGTTGTGCGAGACCGGATACAGCGTTAGCAACATCCACAAGGGTGAGTTTGTGAAGAAAGCTGGAGGGGCCGCCATGATAGTATTGAACCAACGAGAACAAGGCTTCACCACATTTTCTGAAGCTCATGTCCTTCCAGCAGCACATTTGAGCTTCTCCGATGCACTCGTAATTGAATCTTATTTCGATTCATCCACAAATTCCACTCCCATGGCAACCATAATATTCAAAGGAACGCAATTTGGATCGCGTCCGTCACCTGCCGTTGCCTCCTTTTCTTCGAGAGGGCCGAGCCTGAACAACGGTGGCATCCTGAAGCCTGACATTATTGGCCCCGGTGTAAACATTTTAGCAGGTTGGCCTCCAAATGTTGCACCAACCAACCAATTTAGCACTTCAACTTCTACTTTTAATTTTCTAAGCGGTACCTCCGTGGCCACACCTCACCTCTCTGGGATAGCAGCACTGCTCAAGAACACACACCCACATTGGTCGCCTGCTGAAATTAAATCGGCGATAATGACAACAGCCGATAGGGTAGACCGTGATTGGAAGCCGATCGCCGATGAGTACAATGGCGGCGCTGCTAGCCTCTTTGCCATGGGTGCAGGACAAGTGAATGCATCAACAGCCAACGATCCAGGACTTGTCTATGAGCTTCATTCGCATCATTACATTCGTTACCTTTGTGGGTTAGGGTACACAGAGCAACAAATTATGGCTATCACCCAACATCAGATCAAGTGTTCGAATCACCATGATATCGGCGTCGAACGATTGAACTACCCTTCGATATCAGTATCCCTTGGATCCCCTGCAAGGAAGACCATCAGGAGGAAGGTGAAAAATATAGGGCAAGACAATGCAGTTTACTTTGCTGAGATTGAAGAGCCAGCAGGAGTTAAGGTGGAAGTATCTCCTTACAGACTAGAGTTTGATAGATTGTATGAGAGAAGGCATTTTTATGTCATACTAACTACCAATGGCACGACTCCAGGCAAAGGTCAGGTATCAGAAGGACAACTATCATGGGTTTCTAGCAAACATGTTGTGAGAAGTCCCATCTCTGTTGTCTTCAGCTAAAATTCCATTCTTGGTTTCTATGTCGTGTTGTAACCTGCACATTTTCCAATTTCTTTGGCAAGAAAATGAAATGAAAGTCGGATCATTATTCACAGATTTTTTTTTTTTTTGGTATACTCCTCGGCCCATAGGCTAAGAATGGGCAGTACAGCTGGTGCTTGATCTTTGACATACGCTCTAACCACCATGTTGCAGGAAGTACAAGGAACAAAAAGAGAAAAAGAGGAAGAAAATTTCATAAAAATTCTATTGATTGATCAAAAATAATTCTTCTGCAAATTAAATCCTAAGCTGCGTTGTACAGAAGAGCTTTATAAAGTCCTACAAAAAATAGGCAAGTCGATCCAAAATAAAAGGAAACATGCTAAAAATATTCCACTAGGAAATATAAAAATTCAGTCTCAACCGACAAGAAACATAATAATATTAGGAAAAAGAAAATCTGAATGATTTATCGTTGATTAATGCACTCAGTGTTGCAGAGCCATAATAAGTGCAGCCTATATAGACTAATTTAAAAAAAAAGTGTATGTTGTAAATAACTGAAGTTCAACTTCTTTTGTACTTGGATCAAATTGTGATATCGAATCGAGCATAATTTTGCTAGACTTGGTGAGACTCAAAAGAATTTATAGATCCACACTCTAAACTCATGCCCACTCTCTGTCTTCTCTCGCCATCTCCCCTGCTCCAATCCATCCATCCACCATCCCTGCTACTTGCCTCCATTCTTATACCAACTTCCTCTTCTCCATTCCTCCATTAGTTGCAGAAGGTGATTTACACCCACCCATCTCCTCTACTTTTTCTTTCTCCTGATCTCCTTCTTCTCACGTTGTTTGGGACGAGATTTGTTCTGATGGAAATCACCTTGAAGCATACTTTCAGTCCAAACTATCAAAATTTCCTTCTAGGAAATAGCAATTAAATTACACAAAAGAAAGAAAAAGAAAACAAAAAAATTTAAACTATAAGGAAATATTGTAAGATGTAATGAGGATTTTAAATTATAATTATGCCGACAAATCAGCTCGGGCAAATTGAAACCAGTATAAAATGACTTTGAAATGGTAATACGGCTTACAGATGTAAGTCATTGTTCACATGGAAAAGAACAAGGAATGTTTTGATAGTCATTCAGCAAGAGAATGACGAAAAACATTTACATCATATATCCAAAGTTTCCAACTCCTGTCACCTCAAAAAAGTAAAATATTTTGGAAAAAAATTACTTGAGTATATAGAGGAATGCAATTCCACCAACATACCATCTGTTTTTTTTTTTTCAGAAAAGAAGGATGAGAATAAGCGTTTGCATTCTGCTCCTAGAAATGTCTCTCTCTCTCATTGAATGGAAGACTGCACGCGGTGAACACTCCTGGGAACTCAAAATGCTGCCCAACCAGATGCAGTACTCTTTGCTGACCCGGACCCACTCGAAGGTAGGCTCCTCTGAAATCCAAAATGATCGGTCTCGAGTATAAAAACAGAAACATTGAAATATAGCATTTTCATGGATAAGTTGACAATGTAATTAATGCCATACATTTGTCGGAAAAAACCCACTAGAAGTGATGTTTCTTGGCAATTAGTGGGGAAATGTTCATAGAGCACTTCACTTAGAACATTTCAGTTACACAAGTGAAATTCTCTTCAAAGACTAAGTTTGCATGACTAAGCAGTCAAGCAAACAACTGTCCGAAGAGGCGGCGAAGGGGAATACTCTTTGAGTAATCAGGAAGCCAAACCCACTTGCATTCCAAACTCTGTTAACTAACTAGTGAAGGTTACATAGATGTGTCAAAACTAAAATATCCGAGCTTGTCTTTCACATTCCAAATATCCGAGCTATTAGCTCATAAAATATCTTCGCACACCAAACAGCAGGTTATAGTGCACTTTCACATGCATTCCACTAGGTTGCACAAACTAAAAAAGAAAAGGAACAGAACTTTGCAGATGTATGTAGAGGATAGAAACATACCTCAATTGCAGAAAGATCTGCAAGAGGATTAGCAGGATGCCTTGCTGAATCTTTGGGAGCCTTGTGTCCAGCGTTGTGATCTGAGGTCATCCTAGCAACTGCAGGGTCATTAGGTGGGGGTGGAAGAGGAGATCTGATCTTGCCGGCTCCAGCAGGCGGTGGTGCAAGAATTGTACTTGCTTTTTGTTTGCCAAAAGCCCCTCCCGATAGGCCAGCAGATGAAAGCATGCCACTTCCACTAGATGACTTGTTCTTCACATTTATACGAATGGTTTCTCCTTCCTAAAGTTAGAATCCCCCAAGAGTGGGAGGAAAAAAAAAACATGACTTGAGAAATATAGGAAACAGGTAAGGTTATACGCATTGTAACAAACAATGGTAGATGACTGCAAGGGCAGTAGAAACCAATTCCATGGTTATGTTCAATAAAAGGAGATGAATGAAAGGAGATGCTACAAATCAGGCTGACTAGGAGCATGGTTTTGGTATTGAAAACAGTCATACAATCTCTTGCAATCACAACTAAGAACACCAAAAAAAAAAAAACAAAGAAAAGAGGATTAGATAAACAAAAATGAGGTTGCATGCTTAAAGAAGATTGTAACTAACAGAAATTGTAAAAAGAAAAACATATCCGTGTTTATGACAAAAAGTCGATTTTAGTTTCTTGAGATACCATTCAGATCTTTTTTGTGGCTATTGGCTAGATGCAGCAAATCTTCTTTCAAATGCTTATTTCAAGATATTGAAAAACATTTCATCATAGAACAAGAAATATGACATCATCCAATCATGTCTCGTTCAAAGAAAAAGGAAAAAAAATGATTAATATATTGATGCTCACTGCACTAAATAATTAATTCTAAATATGATTAAAAGGAAAAAATAATAACTTCAAGACATGATGCAGAGGTCGCATAAATAAGCTATATCTATTAGTAGATATGCATAGATTAGCATTTTATATTTGATTTAGTCCTTCACTTGTAGACATGATTTGCCAAAAAAGAGTAATTCACTCCATCATAACTACTATTTTAAGGTCTAGTTAAAATAACTCACCTATGAAGATACTAATAAATAAGGTATGAACGGTTGAGCCAGTTTTCTGATTGGCATATACCTACAACAGGCATAATAATAGAGTGCATGAAACTTAAAAGCATGAGCAAAGAAGGAGCCATACGAAATAAATGCAAATATAGGGTAATATTATATGAAATAATTATAGGGCAACGCATTGGAGGTAGCACAGGAGTTGGACCAATTGAGGAAAAAATAATGGATTGAGAGAGATGTTGTGTGCGAGCGCAACAAAGATCAAAGGAGGCCCATATAAGGAATTATGCATGAAACTACGAAGAAAGACAGCAAGACCTGACAGCAACATGGATGGAATTTGTGAGAATGGATTTACCAAAGCTTGCAATGATACCAAAGTTGAATCTTAAAAGGAATAAACCACAAATAAGGATAACAAACAGGATACACGGAACTTCACATTGCATGCATGGCTGTTACCAATATGTATTGAATACCTGATAAGCATTGAAAATGTGAAACTGTCTAGGATGCATGCCAGACGCATATATTTTCAGTATCCTAATTCTAAATTTTGATAAGTGCTCTAAATACTTCCTGCATCCTAGACAGTTTCTAGACATGCTTAGGGATGAGCTTCTTTTTTCACATGTCCTAATTTTTAATTGATATATTAGTCCTCCTTTCTCAGCCCGATCCCAATATAGTTCCCTTTTATATAAAAATATGCTCAGAACCTAACTTACTTATAAGTGAGACAAAATAGTCCATGTTACTAAGCCTCCTTTCTCAGCCCAATCCCAATATAGGTCAGTTCTCCTTTTAATAAGACGTGACTTACTTACAAATGAGACAAAATAGTTCATGTCGTCTAATTTATTATATATATCTAAAATGAAGGCTCAGCTTATGCAGAATCCTCCATTCGCTATGTAGAAACCATATTAATGACGGGTACTCATTGTTTTAGTTGGCTTGAAATTTGATTGTGGCATATCTTATAAACGGATGTTAAAAAACATAATAGATAAAATATGTTGCTTTTTTCCATTAATATCTACATGACTTTTTATGTGGATGAGTAAAAATAAAGATCAAGTTTTCTTGGGAATGTCGAAAATGATTTAATTATGAATTGTAGTTAACATAGAAATCTTTATGGGAGCTAGGAGTGGGCAGTTGAGTGAAGAAAGCAATCCGAGGCGTCGATGCTTGAGTGAAGCACCCGACGGCCGACGCGCTACATGTTAGCATAAGAATTTTTATGAGAACTGGGAATGGGCAATCAAGTGAAGAGAGGGATTTGAGCATTTCAATTCTCCAGCAAAGCACCCAACACGTTGCATGGGATCGGGTCACAAGATAGCAATCCAAAGTGCCAACATTTCACTTCAATACAAGGTACACAAAATGTCGGTCAGCAAGTGCTGACTAATTTTTTGTCCAAATTAGATAAGAGATTAAGAATAGGATGATACATTCATATGTGATGAGTGTATCTTTTTTGGCATACTCGATCAGATGATCTCGACCATAGGATTAAGAAAACTGTACCCCATGCATCATGTAGGCTATATGCTAGTTAGTAACTAATTCTGTTGATCCTTAATATCTAAGTGATAATTATCCATAACCTATTCTGTCAATATAATTTAAAACAAGGAGAGTGGAGATGCAGATCAATGGAAGAGTTCATATTTGTATATCAGAAAAAAAAACTCAACATTATATTGTATTATTTAGTATAAAGATATTAAGGGAGTTAATTGCTAATTAGACAAGAAAGATTATTTTGTCCCATGTATAATAAACTACAGTCTTAATTGGCCTTTCATGAAAAAAAGAGGGCTGTCATGAAATTGGGTTGAAGAAAAGCGACTAATCCATTAAAATCCCTTTCAAAATTTTATATGCTCTAGATACTTCCTGCATCCTAGATAGTTTCTAGATATGCTTAAGGATGAAGGTTTTTTTTTTGGAGGGGCAGGGTGATGATTATTAACCTTTGGTTGGGCATAATAAATGGTGAAATTTAGATTTTGTGATGTAGATTGTATCGTCTAAAGTATGGAGCATGATCAAAGGATATGAATAATGGCTATGTAAATAGAGTTTCTGCATTCTGATGCTATTATATGGACTCCAGACTATGGAGTATGGACCATGGATTGAGGCGTCCCATGTCCATGCCCATCACATGCCAGCTTAGTACAAGCATTTTACCATGTTGTATTTGACATTTCCTTTTCATGCACCGAGTCCCTGACACGACTGCATGCCAAGAGCTAGTCAATACTCTGCAAATGTTGAATGCCGCTAAGGCACTAGCATGATATGCATCATGTCTTATCATGCATGCTAACTAGTGCCTTTGATCTCCATTCATCAATCCTATTCAAGATTGACCAAACCATAGACCATATTATTGCAATAACCCATCATGCTTTATGGAATAATTCATATTTATATGAAAAAATTGTCATATTCCTAACCTTGTCGCATCCTATTTTCCAAGATATGCCATATTGGCATATCCCTCTCTTGCTGCATCCATGTCGATGCTTCATAGAACCAAAGCCAATCCCAAATAGTTGGGTCAAGACTGAACGAATATAGTTATGATTGTGTCCTGAGGTGCACGGATCATAATCAAATTATGTGGATCCTTACTTGTATATAAACTTGTCAAAGGCTCAAGGCACACTAAGGTGCTAAGGCATCTTGGGGGCTAGCTACAAGGTGCAAAGCAAGGCACATGCCATATATTGTATATCTATACATCACCTTAACCTTGGTTTGGTTATGACAAACTTAAGGTAAGGAGACTTGTTGAAGCAATTGGCCTCCATAGGGGTTTAACTCAGGGTTTAAGGTGCATTGAGAACAATTTAAGGCACCTTCATTCCTAAAGTCCTCGCTCTCTATCAGTTGAAGAAAGCGTGTATCTGGCCTATAGCTTGCATCTTGCACAATATACATCAAATTTGGAAGACTTACTGAAAAATTTGCCTACTCAGCATCTTAGAAATCATAGAAAATTGATGCATATGATCCTGATAGAGCAACACATATCTAAATAAGTTCATGATTGTTTGGCTATCTAAAAGTAGATGTCTAAATGAAGGATGGCCCCATTGGTTTCAACAAACATGTGCAAAGTCAATAATTGATATCAGTCAAACAAAAACAAGAGTCTGCGATGGAGACAAGCTTCACATTAGAGGAAATAAGATCATTCGACATCTCAGCCATGGTAAGATGAGTCTAAATATTGATAAACCTATGATTCCAAGATATTCACTATGAAGTTGACGATATTGCATAGAGATAGTAGTAAGATGCATTATAGTCTGATGGGCCAAACATGAGATCAAGTCAAAGCACGTGAAGAAGAATACTGAGTGCAGGTGTTGTAGTTTATAAACAAGGAGGACAAGGGAGCCTTCCAACACTCAAAAATACTGATAAGTGAGAAAAAATAGTAAATGTAAAGTTAAATAAATCTAGGCAAATCAAAAGATAAGGGGATACTAGATAAAAAGATTATAGTTCCGCTGGAATAGAAAAGAATTTGAAATGTTTCAAAACTCAACGGTCAATTGAAATGAGCAATGTTAGAAGAAGGACTTGAGGAAAGATAGCAAGGTTATTTGGAGGTGCAGAAAAAGGAATTAAAAAGAATGTAAGAAGAAACCAAACTCAATTGACAAGGAAAACTGAACTAGCACCCAGATTTTTGCAGAGAAAAACTCACAGCAGATCCCACCTTAAATCATAGTTAATTAGGACAATATCAACTCAGAGTACGACTGTCTAGGAGGACATCAGGATGATGATGATATTAAGAGCGTGCTATGAATCCTCACGAGTGGCTGACAACATCATGTAGAGGCCTTGGGCTCAGGCTTCATATTTAATCATGGCTTTTAATGAGGATTAGAATGCTTACAGGAATGTGCTTCAGGCTGCATTCACAAGGAAAATGATGATGCAATGATATCAGTGGTTCACAAGATCAATTGGAGATATGATGGCCATTTTGGAAACAGACATGAGGGAAACTGCTAGAGAAATATTTATGCATGAGAACTTTTCCAACTACCACAAGATCCAGTCACTGAGGTCCAGCAACAGCCAGCTATTTCATCGAGGAAGAGACCACCATTACATGATTGTCAAGGCAGTTGGATCCAACAGTGGTTAGCTCAAAGAAATGTAAATTTACGATGGAATTGCATATTATTTGGCTTCTTATGTCCAATAAATGGAAAAATGTAGAAGTTAATGATTGTTCATGATTTCAACTAAGCAGAATCAATTTGTTAAGTAAACTAGTGTATGAAGATGCAGATGTTGGAGAAGGAGAGGTGATTCTTGGAAAACAAATTTAAGAGAAATCAAAAACAAATTTTGATCATTCAACGATTACCTACTATTTATACAATAGATGTCAGAGCATGGTACACAACTAGAAGAAAATTAATGGTGTAAATGTCACAAAGGAATCACTATGTGACAGTCTGGTAAGTACAGCCAAAGGGTCCAATCATCGTATCATTAAAAGGAATAGCAGGCTAGAAATCACAATAACGGCATTACATTGGTGTAGCTTAACTCAATCCTCAAGTACCAATATAACATAACCTAGTATTAAGGTGGCTAAACAAATTGCACAAGAACAGAAATCATTCAAGTATTAAGGTGATACAAAAGTGAGCTGCAAAGCTAGAATCCCTTGACCGGATAAACAAAAAATTTTCTCTCATAACAACGTATAAACAACAATAAGGATAAACAATTTAACCAACAGTTACTATCCTCCGGGCAAAATTAATTTGCCAAAACAAAATAGTTCAGCCAAATACATCATCAAACTAATGGTCACACAATATTTCTCATACGAAACTTAACACCCCATGAATATGACTTATAGTTCTATTGTAAAAAACTTTAAAACAAAAAAAACTCATAAAGCTCAATCTGCATTTTATGATAATAAACCAACAAGAGAGTCAGACCCAAAAACACGGAGACACTCAGAGAACAAACATTGCTGCTGCTAATTCATGAGCTACAGATCAACAAGATTAGATGCAGTCTAACGAATCTATAATGAAGTCTACTTGGATACCTTCAGCCGATGATTCACTGCAGGATGGATATCAATGTGACTTTCCTCGCTCTCCTCACCCGTCTCCTTCTCGTGCTCCCTCCTCACATACTTTTCGTGGTCAGACAGCGCCACATTGAAATCGAACGCCTCGTTGCGCTCATTGAAGCCGAGGCCGATGAACGCGTGCTTGCCCCGTCCGTCCTCGATCTTGAGCACGAAGTAGCGGGAGGAGTCGAGCACGGTCTCCACCGAGCTCTCGCGCTGACCCGGCTGGACGAAGCAGGCGGCGAAGAGCTCCCCGGAGTTGGGGTCCTCGAGCCGGATCTCGCAGCGCTCCCGGCAGGACACCACCCGGAGGCGGCCCGACCAGATCTTGTCGGACTGGAACCACTCCCCGCACTTGTACCCGCCGCTCGTGCTCCGCGGCGGGATCTTGTACACCGACACCTCCCGCACCACCAACAACGTGTGTTCGAATGCCTCCTCCTCCTCCTCGAAGGACGACATCGTCGATTACGGATCCAAATATCGCTCCCTCAATCGCAAGAAAAACAAGAAAAGATTAGCTTTTTTTTTTCTTTTTCAAAGAAACGCGATGAATATCGAATCGAATTGGGCCTTTTTCTCAAGAATTGGACGGATCGGACATCGAATCTTACTGAAATCGGGTGCTTTCTCCCGAATTTGGCGAGATTTCAAGGGGATCAGGAAGTGAGTATTGGAGGAGATTTGGGTGGGATTTCTCAAGAGAAAGAGGCTAGGGGAAAGACTAGTTGATGATGTATGAAGATTTGGACTGGAGGTATTGAAGAGAAAGGAAGGGCCGTGGAGCTCGTGGGGAATTTCAAGGATTCTGGCCGGTGAAAAGCTAACAGAGAGACGTGGGCTTGAAGGGAGAGAGAAGGGAGTGGGAGCCAGGAAGGAGATGAATGAAATTACGAGTCTGCCCCGAGGTTGCCCAAGATCATCTTCTCTGTAACCGTTAATATTTTATGCGATGCTGTACCCTCATTTCTACCTCCCTTTTTGTTTTTTTGTTTTGTTTTGTTTTTTTTAACAGCCGCTCATATGTAACGAGTATAAGTGCAGCCAAGATTAAAAAAAAAAGAAGATTACATAATGGCTCAATAAAGCCACCAAAGTGATAAACTGCACAAGGGACAGCTCAGTTCGCAGCGCTATTGGTCTCTCTATAAATATGTGTGACCTAATAGGAGCCATGCTCTCTCAATAATTTATGGATGTCACTGAGTAGGAATTTTTCACCATCAGTGTCACCCAGACCCTAGATCTAGCTAATTACCGTAGTTGAATCCTTCTTGAGAAGAATTTGATCAACACTCAGGATAAGCATTGCATAGGTGATGTCCTTCCATGCGGCTCTAAGTACGGCGCTGACGATGAAAGTATCAAAGATTCTCCGATCTTCTGTTGCCACTTGCCTGACTTTTTTTGGTGTTAAAAATTTCTAATCATTTTTAGAAATTTAAATTTTATTAAAAACTTGATGACATCATATTTATAAACTGGCCCAATCGCTAATATTTATTTCTCGTTTTTATATATTTTATTAGACAATAAGATCCGAAAGCTCAATCTATTTTTTATTAATATGAATATAAAGAAGCAAAGCCAGTGACATGGTCTCATTGTATCCACTATAAATCATTCCATTAGTTGCAATACTTTTTATACACCTATATCCTTTATTGACTCATAGTTAGAAATATATTTATTAAAGTAATTTTCATTAAAAGTATTTAATTATTTGTTTTGATAGAAAAATTCAGAGTTATTTTATTTTTGCAAAATGATACTTATTGAGGAATTTTAAGATAACTTTACCTTTGTGTCCAAGGGTTTGATAAATGATGCACAAATTTAAAAGCCTAATATGCATAGCTTGAATGTTTGATGTATAGTTAAATAATCTGGTACTAGGACGAAAGAGTAAAATCATTTAAGTCTATCATTTTGTAAAGAAACGGATGTAATATGTCTTGAAAACAGAATATTTTTTTTTGAGGCAGTTTTCAAAGTTGCTAGGGTTTAATGAAGAGCAATACTACGGCAACTAGAAAAAATTACTCATAAAAGTGATTGAGGTGCCTGCAATAACAATTCACTGTACTAATGCTAGATGACCTTTTGAAATACTCAAGCATTTTAGTTAAATATTTTTTTATGCAAAACTCATTTTATTGAAACTTAGGAGTGGGGTTGCAAACAAGCATGCTTGATATTAATCCAACCTAATTTCATATTTGGGTCATAATTTTGGACCCAACTTCAATTCTTTAGTTTATCGGATCAAGTCGATATGGATCCATGTAAGGCATATTAGATCCAATAGGTTATTTGGGTCCGATTAGGGTCAAATATGAATGGGACACCATCCAATAGATTGGTTTTGCAGTTCGAGACAAGCATTTAACTATTTTTTAAAAATAAAATATAATAATTGATAATTAAATATATAATCACTAAAAAAGTAAAGAAAATTTAAAAAGAGCCAAGTAAAACTTGAATTTTCATTCAAAATTTTTTAATTTCTTCCAAATAATGGATCTTTTCTTGTTCAAAATTATAATTTTTTAAATATATATTCACATTCGAGGATATTATAGTAAGATTCTACCAAACAAATATTTAAATATAATTACATAAAAATAGATGAGAGGATATGCAATTGTTGATGAAAAAAGGGAAATTAATTAAAACAAGAGTTTATTCAATGAATTGATAAAGGTATTTAGAGCTAAGAAAAAGGAGGTTTATATGGTTGGATTTTTTGATCAGATTAGATTAGGTTTGGTTTAGGTTAGACCTATTTTTTGTTGACACAAATTTGACTAAAATATTGTACCGGGTGCGCCATGTCACGCTAGATTGGGTTGAAAAATATAAGATGGAGGCTCAACCTGAGATTTAGATTATGTCCAATTTTTAAATCCAAATATGAGTCGGGTCCGATCTAATCGGATTAGGATCAGATCGGTTCAACCCCGCCAGCCCTGTAAACCCAAACCCGAATCCTCGTTTATAAAATACAGTGTTCGGATATAAACATACCGGTGCATACCGGATCGGGCTCATATCCGGCCCGTTTACTAAAGCCCTGGAGGAACCCTATCCGATCCATGTTCGCCAAAATCGACCTCATCGAGGTCGGAGAAGCGAGCGGAGAGATGCAGGAGAGGGAGCTCGGCAAGGCCGCGGGCTCCACCCCTACGCCGGCGAAGCGCAGGCGCACGTTCGGAAGCACCACCACCGACGGCGCCATTCTTCCGCCTCGGCCGGCAGCGATTCGGCCGCTTCGGCCTCTCTTCTCGGCCATTCTCTCCAAGTCTCCGTATCCTTTTCGGGTTAGCTTCTCGATCTATTTCCCGTCCCCTCTCTTTCTTCCTTAAAACGCATGCCTCGTATTTTTTCATTCAAATAGGAGAGCTAGGCGTTGATGTTCATCTCTTTTCTTGTCATTCTTTACATTTTTTTTGGCAATTAATCAGCGCTAAGACTTACTTAGATTTTGAATTTCCAACGTGACTCGATTAATTCCAAGTGTTTATTATGGTTCTTTTTTTTTCTTGCAATAAAATTTAGAGCTTTTGGGACTGTCTTGTATAATTTTGGGCGTTTTTGCAGGGAAATCTTGGAAACAAGAGTCATGGAGTTGATGATTGTGTTAAATGTGTAAGTGAACACAGTTTCAACTTTCTTTTAGATTTTGATTGTTTGATGTCGTTGAAAGAAGACAGCACTGGGAGGTCACTGCAAATCTTTGTCTTCTCTCATATGGATGTATTGAACTGCACTTTAATTTTTTGATTTGGAATTATTTTGCTGGAATAAGAACGTAAGGTATTTGTAGACTTTCTTGGTCGAGCAAAATTAGGTGGCTGAAGTGGGGCAGAAAAGTAGGATGAGATGTAACTTTGTCTAGTAATGTTGGGAGGCTAATTCATGGTGCTTGTGGGTGGTCATGCAAGTCGGATACATGGGTTGCAGGGTTTTAGTCGTTAACCAAACTCTTGGAGTTTCCACTTTCTTGAGTTAGATTACTTTCAGCTGGATCTATGTACCGGCAAACAAACCATGTGGGGGCGTTTGGTATGGGGTGATCGGCCTAGGATCAAGGGTGATGGGGGTGGAGGTGATGAGATCACCGCGTTTGGTTACACCACAGTGATCCTATGTGGCGGTGATCCTAAATCACCTCCATTCCTCAAATCACTGCCCAACCCGATGATGGGATACCCATCATTGAGGTCGAAAATCCAAGATCACTCCAGGACAGTGATCCTAGGTTGAAAATTATAGACCAAAATACCCCTCAACCTTTTTTTACGCTCGAGTCGTTACCTCTTCCCTATCTCCGCTCCGATTTCTCCCATCTCTCTGCTCTCATTTCCAGCGAGCGCAAGAAAGGAGTCCGAATGCTAATAAAAAAGGAAGGCATCCGCCCAAAGGAAGGCTTCCGGGAGGCAAAGAGAAGATAACCATAGAAGGAAGGGAGAAGGTAAAAAGGCACCGACTTGCGATGAAATAAAGAGAGGAGAGGAGAGGAGAGGGGAGAGAGAGAGAGGGGGGCGGGTAGGAAGGTTCCTTGCCTTGTTTTCTATGTCTGACCGTGAGATTTAAGGTAGCAAAGGCTCCATATAAAATGGGAACAGGAGCTAGCTACGAGTCTTCCCCGTTGATGGAAGGGAGGTGGAGAGTTTCCTCTTGTGGTTGAATGGCTGCTTGGGGTTGAATGGTTGCTGTGCTGTGATGTTGCAGTTGCTGCTTGGGTACTCGAAGGGGAGATGGTGGGATGGGATTTTTATTAGTTAGATGGAGTGAATTCTCATAATGTCCCTGCCTTCTCTAGTGAAATTATCCCTTTCTGGACAAATTCTTTCCTTTACCTTGACCATGAAGTGCCGTGGGATAACCTTTTCCTATTCTACTCTTGCTTGATATGATAAACAGTATTGCCAAGCATTATCTCAGTTATTTAATCAGTTTCATGGGCCTTCTTTTGGAGTAATTACTTTTCCGTGCTTCCATTCAAGAATCATATTAAATTGAAGAGGCACTATTGCTATCTAAGGTTAGAGCACTATTGCTATCAACCATAAATAGATGGAAACAGTGCTAAAGATCTACAGTAAATTTTATTAGCATGAATGGTCGTCAAAGAATCAAATTTTTTTTTATAGGAGATTAAGCAAAAAAAAAATTATTAAGACTACTAAAAGTAGAATATGTGACAAAATTATGGAGCTATTATAGGAATTAGCATATTGACTTACATTTTTGATTCATGAGAATTAAAAACACATAAAAAATCTATCTAAGATATATCAGAGGTATTTATGGTATTATGTGGTCGGTGATCTTGGATCCCCGTACCATACCAAACAAGTTACTCATGGATACCCGGGGATTTTTAATCACTGGACCATGGCCTACCAAACACAGTGATCTTAGATCACTAGGGATCAAATCACTCCAGTATTCGGATCACCGAAGATCTTAGATCATCGGGGTGATCCTGTTGGGGTTACCAAACGCCGTTTGTCAAGCCTTATAGTATTAGGTCTCTAGACTGTAGGGTGACTCAGCACTATGGTTTTTCTTGTCTTCTATTTGGTCTTTGTTGAACCAAAATTGTGGATCTTGTAGTTGGGCTCAACCATTCTTGTTTCATCTTAGATAATGTTACCTTATGTCTAGGGATAATACCTTGTTTCTCGTTTTCTTATATGTTTCTGAAATACTTAATACTACTGTGAATAAGATGGTTGCTGCATGTTTAGGGAATCCTATGTAATTATGTACTTCTAGCTAAATAAAATTTATGCTGAGCAGAAATGGAACTTATAAATGTTAATTTGTGACTCACTTGTTGCTTACTTTACTTGTGCTGAGCAGAAGTGGAACCAATAGATGTTAGTGTGTGACTCCCTTCTTGATTACTGTGCTTGTTTACTTTCCCATAGATCAAAACCATAAGAGGATTGCCTTAGCTTTGCAAAGCAGGTTAAAGAGTCGGCTGACATGGGACTTGAACATGCTTATGTTGCTCTCTTTTAAAGAGAAGGATGGCCTTCATAGAGATGCAACACCTCTTGCTAAGATATCTGGACTACTAGATGTTCTCTTTCAAGTTGCAGGTGCTGTTATCTTTTATTTATCTTCTATATTTTACCTAATCTTTTGAACTATTTAATTCTTCTTGATGCATTTGCTGCATTATGCACTTGAAAGCTTTAATTCCTATTACATATATTGGTCAATTTGTCGATAATGAGCAACTTTCTTACCTAAAGCGACATTTGAGAGAAATTGTGATTGGTTATAATTTACCAATAAATGTTGACATTTTTTGACCTGCATATTATTCTCAAATTTCGAGAATGCTTTAGAATTTCCCTTCTTCAAGTCCTTTGAGTATTTTTTAGTGCTTTTAATATGGTTTAAATATGTCAAATTGGATATTTTACTAGAATCTAGCACACCTCTGGTGATTTTAAATGCATTTAGAGCAATGTGATCATGCCATACGTTTTCATGTCGCAGATTGATGGCTGGCATGACATAGCTCTTTCTTGGGACTATACAAAACGAGCAAGGGTAAGAATATTGAGAGCAAATTCTGTGGTTACAGATTTTGGGAACGAGTATGAAACATTAAGCTGGACTGATGTCCTATTCTCACCAGGGTATGTTGTATTGGTGCTGTCTCTCCTTTCATGCCAACTTATCATGCTCAGACAGCCTTTATTTACATTGACAATTTAAAAGTTCAAAAATGAATTATTTTAATGGCAGTCTTGGAAGTGGTCCATCCAATACAGAGGCTTCTAGCTGCAAAAAGCAGCAGACTGTGGAATGGTGGTTTGATGAAGATGGCATATTTAATTTGGATGAAGAAGGGTGAGAAGAAAAGCAACAATGTGCTTTTGCCGCGTCTAATATCATCCATAACTTCTCTTTCATGCCAGATAAGTAGGTTATTATGGCTCAACATAGACATTGCTTGGAAGCAGTATTTCAACGCATAGAAGATCACAATACAAGTGAAAAAATATTCAGTTCATTGTATATCTGATTCTTCATTTACTAGCTTGCTTCAACTTGTTTAAGATCTTTGTCAGATGTTGTCTTTTGTTCTCTTCCCATAGTTTTGAAAGGTGAACGGTTATTTTTCCTTATGATTATTGATACGGCGACCTCATGTTTCAGTTATCCATAGTCTTGATGGTAGTGTATATATGCATACTTTCTACAGAGACATTTCCTGTTATAAATTGAAGTTCATGTTACTACATAGGTTCAGCGAGACAATAACAAGATGCCTTGGCTCTTCTGGGGATTGAGGGCAATGTTTCATTCAATAGGATTATGTTTTGCTGCAATCTTGTGTTTGTAATATTTTTTAAAATACAATAATAACGACAATAATGATAGTAATATTTTTTTTTGGATGGATGATAACAATGTTAATAACAATTACAACCAGCAATTAGTGTTTATTGCTTGGTACCTAATACCTAATAGCAATAATTATAAAAAATTAGCACTACTAGTACCCTCAAGCCCACATCTGAAACCCACATTAGTCCTAACAATCAGCTTGAACTTGCTTCCCCTGTTAGGGTCCACATAAGAGTGGGTTGTATATGTGGCTCCAGAATGCTGACAGGCTCACAATTACAGTACAATACCAAGGAGGCCAGATGATGCTAAGTGGATTGCCTTTTTGGTCCACTTGCAGTATAATCGCATATAGGCAATGTGGTGCGGTTAATGCAACAGCATACGCATACGCGGGTGCATATATGGCTATATGAACCGCATCTGAATGTGCTTAATTACAATGATGTGTAACTTTTGAATTGCTTAATATCAAAATGCATTTGAAGCATTAGTAGTAATTGTTGACCCTTGTGTAATTTTAATGTTTATAAAGCCATTGAGTTGATATTGATATACTAATGGCATTAACTCAATTGATCTAGTACATAAACTCTTAAGGAAGAAAGTATCGATATATTCTTGATACATCTTTCATATTTAATTGAAACAACTCTCAAGAACTAATCTAAAGACAAATTCATTGGAAGAGCTTGAGGGAAAGCTAAATTTTCAGTTTGACAAAGCTCAGAGTCAAGTTTCCTTTAAGGGCATTTCTGTCTCTTGAATAGTTAAAGAGATAAAGCTTTTATGTGCCAAGCATCCTAAATTACTTGCAATATTTTTTATTGGTTTTATGTGCAAATCTAGCTTTAAGATGCAGAAAATCAGGGCTAGAGTCGACCCTAGGATGTTTGGAGCTGACTATGATACATATGGCACACTTGTCATAGGCTTAGAGTTAACCACAGAAAGATTGGAACCGATTCTAGCACATTTGGTACGCTTGACACAGGGCTCGGGTTGACCCCAGAAACTGGCATTGTAAAAATTACGTTCTTTTCAAAATGTGTAGGGTACCTGCCTTTCCACTAATCCCACCCCCATGATCTTTTGGGGGAGAAAAATTATCCTGTTTTATTACTTTTGGCCCATTATGTTCTCTCTGTCCACTTTCTTCACAATATGAAGAGCTAAAAAACAAACAAAAGAGAAAAGATAGAGACGAATAAAATTAGGTTCAATAGAAAAGCAGAAAATAAGGGTGGTAAATTTTTTAATCCTATCTATGATTTTTCTTGCACATTAATCATTCCATAGGCACTTACTTTCCTAATCCAGCATATAATTGTTAAATTTTTCCTTCTTTATTATTTAGGATCTTATACATTACCCAAGATAGCCAATCATTCTCCCTTCTGAGGATGAAACATTTTTTTATAAGCTAGGAGATTAGACCTGCACATGAAAAAAAAGGAAGTATATTAGAACATAAAATTGACTTATATTAATCTTCATGAACCTCTCCACTATCTATAAAAGAATAAAGAAAGAAAATAATATCCTGGGCCAGCTGTTAGGCCGCCTCAAACCTTTCACTATCACTGGTAGTTGATTTGCTTTGCCTCCAAACTTGTTCTGGCTTTTGCATTGGGGATGAACAGCTCAATGGATGAGCAAGTCTTCCTTCTTGACTAATTCTGCTACATCAACTGCTTCCATGAAGTTGCCTTTGGCTTCTTTTTGTAACTTTCTTTCTGTGATTCATCTTTATCCTTGCTATGTTTTGACATTATTTAGGTATAGATACCTCTAAGTGTTGGTCTGAGGCATCTACTTCAATAGCCAAGGGTAATCACATATGTACATGATGCAGCCATCTAATTGAGTCACCAAAACTTATCGATCATTTATGAAGCCATTCATTCAGGCTGAAGAAGATAACCACATGTTCTTTATGAAGCCATTTCCATATAATGTTCTTTGTTCAAGATTCAACTAGGCAAATTCATGAGCACATAAGACTGAATACTCAATGAAATGATTGCGACATTTTCACCTTATTTTTAATAAAAGATGGAATATTATATGGAAATGGGAAATGGACTGTTACATTTTTTTTAAGTACTCGTCCTTTCATTAAAGATGCCATTAACCAGTAGTATTCTGTGGAGACCTGTACATTTGTCAAAGGACCTGAACATAAGTCATTGTACATCCAGGGACTTGAAAATAAAGGAAAGGAAAAATGATATTTCTGAAAGCCAATGGGCCTGATGATAAGTTTTCATTATTATAAACTCGATGGATCTTCATTCTGGAAATACGCGTTCACTTGAATTAATTTATCTTTTAACCAGGTCAACTCAACCGCAGTCCATGCACATGCATTGACGGACGGAGGAAGGTAGGCGGCCGTGAGGCTGATGGCAATGAACGACTTGGTCTTGGTAGAGAAAAAGAACAAGTCCATGACCATGAACCTAAGAACAAGTCCTTACACAAGTAAAAACCTTCTTTTTTTTAAAAAAAATAGTTCTCCACATTTACAGGCCGTAGAGTGCACAGCATTGCTTATAAGAACAACTAGTTTGTTCGATCTGCCAATCAAACAGTCCTTCATTCATTTATTTGGATGGGGGATCCTTCTACCATTTGCCTCCTTTGTGAAGGCCTGCAATGCATCTGCCCAACCGTCTGGTCCTGTTTAGAGGAACCCTTGGCCGAAGAGATCCGCTCTTTCCTTTGCCTGGAAAAAAATTGGTCCTCGCTTGAAACAGAGACAGATAATTTACAGGCCACACAGAAGGACGTTGATGCAAAGGTGCAATCGATTCTGGGTCAGCAGAAGGTTCCTTCAGCTAAAGTCACACTGTGGCAGGAGAGGGCTGCAAACCTCCCACAACGAAGTCCTACTCGCGAGGACTATGAAAACTTGGGGAGATGCCTCTGCCGCTGCACCCCAAATCTTCTCCATCGCTACCGGCTCGGCAGGAAGGTCAGCAAGAAGCTGCAGGAGGTGGTTCGCTTAGATGAAGAAGGGAATGGTCTCACTTCGGTAGCCCACGACCCACAGCAGCCTTTCATCGTGGAGCGTCCCAGAAGACCGACCTTTGGCATGGCTTCGGTTCTGAAGCGGCTCCAGGACTACTTCGACAACGAGGATAACGGCATCATTGGCATCTGGGGGCTGGGGGGAGTTGGGAAGACAACACTTCTCAGCGAATTCAACAATGCGTTGGGGACAAAAAGTGACGATTATCATGTGGTGATCAACATCGAAGTGTCCAACTCTGAGACACTGAATGTGGTGGATATCCAGCAGAAGATCGCTGATAGGTGGGGTCTTCCATGGAATGACAACGAAAGCGAGACTTTGCGAGCTAAGGTGCTGCTGAGGACCTTGAAAGAGAAGAAGTTTGTGCTCCTCTTCGACGACGTGTGGGAGGAATTCAGCCTGGAGGCTGTGGGAATCCCCACCCCCAGCAGGGAGAACCACTGCAAGCTGATCATCGCCTCGCGGTCAAAGGATGTGTGCATCGCCATGGGTGCCCATCAATGCTTGATCAAGATGCAATGCTTGGAGGAAGCAGCAGCAAGGGAACTGTTCCTCAGCAATTTGACCAGTACAGCGAAGAGCGTGGTCGAGGAACCTGCTGTAAAAGAACACGCCATGGCTATTGTCCGCAGCTGCGGGGGCCTGCCGCTTGCTCTCAACGTCGTTGGAAGGGCTGTGGCAGGCTTGAAGCACCCCAGGGAGTGGAGACATGCCGCGCGAGCAATGAAGGCATTTCCAGAACGGATTCCTGGTGTTGATGATCTTGTGTTTGCTAAATTAAAATACAGCTACGACAAGCTCGACCACACGTTGCAGCAATGCTTCCTGTACTGCACCCTCTTCCCGGACTATGGCTCCATCAAGAAAGATCAACTTGTGGATTATTGGATAGCTGAAGGGCTCATTGAACCTGCTGCACTATCAGACGGAGGGCGTCCCACCCACCGTGATCTATCTGATGAAGGGTACTTCATCATACGTAGTCTAATTTCTAAAAGCTTGCTGCAAAGCAGTGACACGGAGAAAGTAAAGATGCATGACATAATCCGGAAGCTGGGCCGCCGGTTGCTCGATCCGGGGAAGTTTCTGGTGCAAGCAGGTCAGGGTTTGGAGGAAGCGCCGGAAGTTGACTGGAAAGGTTTTACGAGGATATCTCTAATGTCCAATGATCTCATCAAGCTCCCTGTCTCACCAAATTGTGGAAATCTCCTCACCTTGCTGATCCAACACAATCCAAATTTGGATAAACTCAGCACACAGTTCTTCAGATCCATGTCTAGTCTCAGGGTCCTTGATCTTTCTTACACTTCTATTACTAGGCTTCCGGAGATTGATGCATTGGCCAACCTGGAGCACCTCAATCTATGTTACACGCGCATCACTGCACTGCCCAAGCGACTATGGGTTCTGAAGCAACTGAGGCACCTGAATTTGAGCAAAACCTCTGCCCTGACGGAGATTCCTAATGGCACCATATCGAAGCTCGACAAGCTTAGAGTTCTGAACCTTTACAAGAGTAATTATGGAATGTGGGAAGTGGAAGACCTGAATCTAGATAATCTGAGAGAGCTCGATATCCTCGGAATCACCATATATTCAGAAGAAGTTCTTAGAAAGTTAAGGAGGACCGATCCACTTGCGAAATCAACACACCTTCTGAGTCTGAAATACTGCGAAGGCATGGAGTCCATCCTTCTCTCCGGCTTGAAGCATATGGTGCATCTTGAAGAGCTCTCTGTGGACTCCTGCAATGAGTTGAAGGAGCTGATAGCTGACAACAACGAACAGGAACCTTCTTGTCTGAAGGTGCTCACGCTGGCCATTCTTCCAAACCTCGAGAAAGTATTGGTGAGTTCAGCCGGCCTTCACCTTCAGAATCTTTGCAAATTAACTATCCACTCATGTCCCAAATTGGAGGGAGTTACCTGGGTCCTACATCTAGAATCCCTTGAAAGGCTCATTATATCTAATTGCCATGTGATGGAAAACATTGTAGAAGAGAGGATCAATGGGAAGCAGACAACGAGACCAACTCTTATGACTGGAGACGATGGAATAGAAGGAAAGAAGAAAGAAGGCTATGATGCACTGAATGCCATGTCCGAAAGCGATAAAATAGAGCAAGTGAAAGAAGAGCAGACTGGTGGACCAATGCGCTGCAAGGATCCCTTTTCTAGACTCAAAACAATAATCCTGAACGACCTACCGAAGCTGGAGAGTATCTGTCCTGCAAGGGACTTTCCTTGTCTAGAGAGCATCAGAGTGGAAGCATGTCCAAATCTGAAAGAACTTCCATTGGTCCACAGCTGCAAAGCAAAGAAACTCAAACAGATATGTGGTTCTCGAGTTTGGTGGAATAATCTGGTGTGGGAAGAGAACTCAAAAGCAATTTTCTGTGCCCACTTTACCCCAATCTGATGGAAAAAATGGTTGTCCAATTCGGCCACCAAAGTAGGACAAATATGAGGTACATGAGTTGTTCCTCCATAGAGGTGCTTCCCTGGGCATTTCCATGCGTTTGTTCTTTCAGTCTTTATGCTTTGGCTTTTTGTTGAGTTCTCCATTTTTCTATTACATGAACATGTATTTTGGGATTTTGTGAAACATAAACATTGAAGTTTATGAATTGTGATATTAGTTTGTGCTTACATAAAGTTTCGCAATATTCCATTTGAAAGAAGCTACATAAACCGTAAGTTTGGATTCTACTAGAGTTTTATTTCTTTTAGAGATTGGATTTCCTTCTATCGACATGTTTGATACCAAGGAAGAGATTGAGGTTATAATAAGTTGTGACCTAAACTGGTTCCAACTTGTAACTGAGATCTCTCATGAAAGGAGCTGAGCTAATAATGGTTGGCATTAAATATCAATACTAAAAAGATGAAAATGTTGTTTAAGATAGAGAGTAAAATATGCAAAAAAAAAAAAAAAAGGTTGGTGCGTGGTCTTCACGAAGTTGCCCTCGTTTACACCACAACCACCACCTCCCACCATTTTTCCTTTCTTCTGACATGGAAAGGTTGAGGAAAATCAATTTTTTATGGCAATTCAACTTAATTTTAGAAAGTCAACTCTACCTTGAGAATCTTGTAG
>JAOXJJ010000481.1:1236915-1254172 GCA_025769935.1 Phoenix roebelenii
ATTTGAAGTGGATTGCTTGTAATCAGAGCAAAAGACAGTGTTATGCTTATGCAGTTCCTTTGCCAACAACAATAAAATTGGTAGCTAGCATACGAACTCGAACTGCCATCTAAAATACAACCCTTTTTATCTGATCTAAATTGGGTTGCATCAGTGCATCAAAGTGTCGAATTGGTGATTACAATCAGCTCAGCCACAAAAACAATTTCAACCGAACAACGTATCATGTCTCTCGCCATATATTATAAATATTAATCTCATCTTAACAGAAAAACCTACAGACCAAAGAATACAGAATAGAAGCTAATGGACTTTGATCAGCCATTTATTGAGCAAAATTCCAACACAGGATTCACAAAGGAACATCAAAATCGTTGAAATAGAATATAAGAAACCCAAAAATTGCTAGGGAACTTAGTAAATTTACAGTGTCCGACCTTGGAGTAATCTTTGTACTCATGCCCCATGATCTCTGATTTCTGGAAAGGAAAAATAATAAACATAAAACAGTATTCAGAACCAACAACAAAATTATCCAAATATCAACCAGATTCTCGATGCCTGCAGTGGCGATCAAGAACCCCTATGGGAAAATAGAAAAGAACTGCAGATCGAAACCCTAGATCCGTATCCATTAACTACACTTGTATGGATCTGGCACTGGAGAGTACTGAAGAAAGAATTAGATCAAAAATGTCTCGGATCGGATGAAATCCAATATCCATAAACTACACTTGTATGGATCTGGAAAGTACGGAAGAAAGATCAAAAATTTCCCGGATCGGATGAAATCCAAGGCAGTCGAACAAAACGTAAACCAACTATCGAGAACGCGAGACCCAAAAGGATCATTCTAATATACAAGATCAAGAAAGAGAGAGATGCGTACATGGAATTCAAGGGTTTCCGAGAGAGAGAGAGAGAGAGAGAGAGAGCGCAGAGGCCGAGGAATGGTGGATGAGGCTGGCCGCTGAAAATGGATCCGATGCGGATCAACATCCGTTCGGTTATAGATCCGGGTTGGGCTGCAAGGATTCAAATCCAGTCCATAGTTGAACCAGATCAAAAAATTCGAATCCAAACGTAGTCTAATTTCTTTGAAATTGCATGTTACCGGATTTAATATTAATTTGATCAAGTCATTAAATTTCTCACATCAAATCGGGTGAAGAATAATTCAAACATAAATCATAATACATATTTAAAAATAGTTATCTAATCATATTATATGCATACACTGAATATGTAAATAACGCCAAGATTATATTTTACCTAATTTCTTATATTCAACTAGAGTTTTGAGATATACAACTTACTAGTTTTGAAATGATTTGGGTTCAGATTTAGAACTTAGGATCTAAATGCAATCCAAGTTCCAGACAGGTCATGGGTTTGAATCCGCACATAATCTAAATAGTTTTGGTTTGAGTTGGACCGGATTAATTTCAAATCAGTTTCAAATTGAAAGTTACAGCCCTAAATGCAGGTATTAGTCCAATACTGAATTTTATCTTCATATTTTATTTAGATAGATATGGATACAAATTGGATATTAAGTTTATGAATATAGATGTACATATAAATTAGATAGTTAATTTTTTGAACCACCAAATCAAATTTATCTTGTAAGAAAGATAAACAAAATTAAAAGCATGTTAATATCATTATTTTCTAAATTCACAAGAGCATATATAAAACTTCATGTATGTTATATATAATATTTATATTTTATATAGACTACTTATTATGTAGGTATATATTTATCTTCTTAGTTTGTGTTAATGCAGCATCCAGATTGATCAACGGTTGAGGTCTCGATCTTAGAAATATTAATCTCATAAAAACATTTTAAAACTTTTTTCCTTATCTTAAAATTTTTATTCAACTTGATCTAAGCTAATTAATGCGATGCACGGAATTTAGTTTAAGATTGGGTTGGGTTCAGTTGAGTTGAGTTAGAGAAACCCTAATCAGGATAAGGATAAGTTAGACTAAAACTGTCAGATTTAAAACTGCCAGATTTAGAAGTAAGATTGGCTAGAGTCTATCTACAACCTTACCCCACTCAAGTTGCATGAATAACAAGTGGTCGACTTGCTTGCTTGAACATATAGTAAAACAATAATAATTCAGATATTCAACATATGATTGTTATAACAATTTTTTCCATGATTGTCATCAAAGTTACCAGCTTATTATTCACCAAAATCTGCGTCGCATGATATAATTTGGAAATAAAACAATGGATACTATAAAAGCTGCTACCTTTATTTTAATGGTATATTAAAATTTCAAGATGAGTGAGGCTTAAAATCCCTCCTCAAAGAAAAAACCTAGTATATGCTACCTAGTAGATAGACATGAGTGTAGTTTACATCCATGCAGCTGCATTGCCCACTAGCCAGCATGGATCCATATCAAACTTATAATTGATACCCTTGTATGCTAAAGTACTGTAATTTTCATAACACTGAAGGGTTATAATTGATTCATGCTTTAATCCATTTCTAACAGTCCTGCCCTTCATCTTCCATATCAAAATGAATGACTCCTCTAGCATTAACAGTTTTGTTACAAGTATGATTAAACTTTTATCAACACTTCCATATAAGGCAGTATTAGCTACATCAATTTTTTGACACCATAATTTCTTAGGGAACCTATAGTCTACCAACTTACTAGTATCTTTGATCCATCCGAGCAAGGTAAGTTAGTGACCTTGTGCAGTACCTTTTATAGATGCGCTCATTTGAGATGAAAAGGTTAAGGACTTTCACATGTGTAGTTAAATCTTTTTGTTCTCAGTGTTGGAATTTCTCATTTGATCTTTGAGTCAAGATATCATGAATGTTAGCATACAAAAAAAAAAAAAAAAGGAGATCAATGATGAGTTTACAATTCTATGCTCTTATCTCACAATTCTCTGGTTGCCATCCTTATTTTGGATTTTTTTTAATATAATCAACCCTGTGAAAGGTCATATTCTATTTGGAAACCCAAGGAAGCGAGAAGAGAAAAGAAGGAAATTAAAAGGGAAAAAAAAAGATAACTGAAAGTAAGTATTACTTTCTTGTAGGAACCAGCCATGTGCAATACATACTCATGGTAAAAGAATATAAATACAAAATTTTGAATTATGAGAACGAGACTACTAAGAAAAATATTATGATATTTGGATGGAAGGTTCCAAATTGCATAACCCCATGAATAAAAACTTTTGAATTTAGTTATTAGTTGATTTTGAATGCTTTCATTGATTTGAAATTGGATAAAGATGAATGAATCAAGAGATGAAGATAGAAAAAAGAAGGCATTTTTATGTCTAGCCTAAAATCTGTTTAGCTAAAATCTAGGATTCAATGAAAGAGAGATCAGTAATTTTGGAAAGTACAGTATATATTAATTGCAGATTAGGAGCTTCGAAGTAGGCAGAGGAATTAAAACAAATAAATCGAACAACACACAAGGCACCTATTCTTTTCTCTCCGAATATCTCTGCTTTTTAAAGCGATTAGAAAAGTGGGCCTGAAGAGAAGTCACCTCTTCTTCTCTGTATTCAATTATCTTGTTTCAAATAGTGTAAAAGAAGTTTTGGAAGCAAGCTAAACCCTAGATATCTAGTAGTTTGCCTGTCACACGCCTTTCCGTGTGTCAAATATCCAGAAGCCAAACTCCCAAACACGAACAATAACAACCATAGATAAAGATAAGGCTTGCAGGACTCACATGGTTAGAGAACACTAGTTTTAATGTCCAACGAATCCCATCAGAATCTGCCTATGATCTTGTTAACGAGTCCCTAGGTGCAAATCATTTAGTGCTTTCACTTCTCTCTAAAATCCTAATCAAACCGAAAGTCTTAAAAGATGGCAATGAATCCGATTGGCCATTATCCGTACTTCTCTCATCCTTGCTTTGGAGCAGAGCAGGACGGGTCTAATTATGGAGCAGATAAAGTTAAATAAAACAAATTGGATGGGTCAGACTGAATAAAATTATATAAATCATTTTTTCTGATATATAAATCATTTTTTATTTTAAAAAAATTGTGAAGAAATATATATATTCGGAGCGAGTTTTGCCGGTATCCATCTTGGATCCTTGCGGTTTGGATAAAATCTATCCTCATTTGAATTGGATCGGGTGGAGTAAATTGCGGTCTCTACGTAGCCTATAGCCTATAGCCTATCGATCTCTCAATTTTTCCACCAAAGCCGAAAGTCTATCCCTCAACTTTTCCACCAAAGCCGAAAGTCTACATAGATTTCGTCGCGGTCCCAAAGAGCCGACTCCCACAGACTCTTTTGTTAGTTTCTACTTTCTACCAGAGAAAAATACATATATGGAAGGAGGAGGAGAAGGGAAGAGGCAAGGCCACCCCCGGCTGAGGGGAGGGAGGAGGACCGAGAAGGGAGGCCACAGCCATGGATTCTCTCCCTCCCAGATCCAATCGCTGGCTGCCATGTGCGAGGCTTTCATACCATCTCTTCCTATGGAAGAGCTCCACGTCAGCAGTGGCAAGGAGGAACCACCCACCAAGAGCCTCCAGGCCTTCTACCTGGCTTCCGGGGCTGAATTCCCAATACCAGATGAGGTGCTTCTTTTTATTTATTTATTTTCCCAAGTATTTCTCTCCACAAATGCTTTTGAGGTGCTTCTGGTTTGGCTTTGTTTTTTTTTTTTTGGTCCTTTTCCTCTTTGAATACATCATGCATGGATAGTCGTGGGTCAGTATGCAATGGCTGCTTTTTTCTCATACTTATTTTGTTTCTCAGTTAAGGTGGTTGATCTATTACTTTCTTCTTCTCTTTCTTCTCCTTTCTGTGACATTTTTCATAAGAAATTTTTGAAGAGCATCATGATGTTTTTGGTTTGCTTTTATAATTTTATGATTAACTTTTTCTTTCTCCTTTGAGCACATTAACCATCTTGCATTACCTCCATATACAATTTTAATATAAAATTATAAGTGATGCTACCAGATTTTAAAGTCAACACGGGTGAATTTGAAAACGATATAAACAAATTAGATTTGTAGTAATTTATAAGGTCGACTGTTGTTTATCTGTTGCAGTTGTTATCAAGGAGTCTAAATAACTTTCTGTGCTAATACCAGAACCTTCTTTTGTCATAGATATTTCCTGTACTGGGGACCCTAGTTTCTGCCCCAGTGTGATGTTTTATTCTTTTTTCAAGGAAAACCCACTGTGTTTTCAAAACATTAGCAAGTATTTTACCATTAGCTATTTCTGTTTGCTGTTCTATTTATATCTGGCCTTTTGTTCTTGTTTTTTTTTTTTAAATAGCAGATATAATTTAACTCCTTTTTTTTTGGAGTAGGTTGCAGAGTTGTTGGTCAAGAGAGGCATGAAAGAGGCTTTACTTTTGGTCAAATTGGTATTATGGCTCCTTGCTACCAAGTTGGGCACACTTGTCCTCTGTAGGTCCTTGAGCCTATGTGGGCGATTCCCATTCATCAACAAGTTCTCAGACATGCCCATAGAGAAGAGGGAAGAGGTTCTTAAGAGATGGAACAAGGGAAAAATTTTTGTACCTTTAAGGATGGTATTTGTGATGGTGAAGATCTTCTGCCTCTACATCTTTTACTCCGTGGTAACTTCCCTAGAACTCCTTTTTACTTTGTTTTCTTCTGAAGAAAGAGCTACATCAGTTTTTGGCATTCAAATACCACTTCTTCAATATTTTATCCTTCATGACTGCAACTGATGTGTCCTTGGAATTTAAATTGTATCATGTTGTTTTTTTCTTCTATGTTCTAGAATTCAAGGTTCTTCTTATATTTTGACATTTTTCCTTTATTTTTGTCTTTTTCGTTAAGGTATGGACCAAGCCAGGGTTCAAGAGTGCAATCAACGAATCCAAAATAACCTGAAATGATAAAAAAAAAATTGAATAAGTGAAACACACACACACACACACACACACAAAGTTATATGGGATAAAATTGGGTTCACAATTTCACATAGCTTTTCAGATAACTCGTACAGGGTTCTACTAATGCTAGAAACAAGTCAACAACCAAAAAACATGTGCTCTTTCAGAGTTGCAATAAATTCAAAGACAAAGTTTTAAATAACTCAACTGGGTTGCACTATAATTTAAATGGGACAAAATTGTTGGTGCTGGTCATGGTCATGACTTAATTTCATGTCCAAAATAGGCCCAAGTTCACACCCTCTAGCAACTATTTGTACTACCATGCAGCACACATTTTCTATGAACCAGATTATTGTTAAACTTTAATCATGGTAAAATGACCAAATTTTCCCATTCTCTAGATAAATTGAGCAATTAGGGGTAGTTGTGTTTATTGAAACATGATGCTCGTCATACATTTAGTGTGTGCAGTCTAATTTGATGAAACAAAAACTCTACCCTTGCATTATTGAGAAAGCAAGGGTGTGTTTTATTATCTATGCTTTATTTTACTACTAAGAGCATTAGATCATCACTTAACTGTTTTGATCTTCTATGTTACTTTCTCTTTCTCAATTATCATTTCCAATTGGCACTTGCTGTAGATTGATAGGAACCTATAAGTTCTTCAAATACCAGTCTTAAGGAGACATAGAACTGTTTAATGCTCTAAATTGTCTTCTATATCAGAAAAACCAAAATATTGAAGGAATGCTTGCTCACAACTGGTATAACTTCTGTGCTCATGATGCAAAAGATTACCCAATTAGAAAATATGCTTTCTATTTTGCCCCCCTTAAAACTGACTTTATCTATAATAAAGTCGAATCTATGAAGTCATAGAGAAAACTTGTATGATTCAGAAGAAATAAATGTGAACTTACGCTAGATAATAATAACAATAAACTACTATAAAGTAATGTTGGCAGCTAATTAGGGGAAGCAATACTATCAACTTATTAATTTCCTAGTCTTATTGATATTTGATAGCAGTAACTGAAGAATTGCAGTTAATGCCTCAATTAGCGGATTCGTTGTTTTTTTTGGTGTACTTGTTCTTCTTCAAGAGAAATTCTTCTTCTCTACAGTTTCCTGTGGGGGATCAAAATGACTCCTAACATTACCCAATTTCTTAGAGGACCAAAGATGAGATCTAACATAGATCCGTTCTCTTTCTTCGCTGCAGACTAATGAAAACTCTGAGAACCAGTCATGGAATGCCATTGGATATAGCTTACCCACTGAGGAAAAGCCACCAAAATCTCAATCAGAGAGGCCTCTTGAGAAGGGTATCATAGAAACCATGGATCAAACTGATTCATCGCTTCTCCAGTCCCTTACTATGAAAGGTCTGGCGGTCTCCCAAGACCCAACCCAAAACTTGTACGAAATTAAATGCGACGTTGCCATAGTTGGTTCCGGCTGCGGCGGCGGAGTCGCTGCTGCAGTGCTCGCAAGCGCCGGTCGCAAGGTTGTGGTCATTGAGAAAGGCAACTACTTCACATCGGAAGACTACACCTCCATCGAAGCCCCATCGATGAACGAAATGTACGAGTCCGGCGGAATTCTTAGCACTCTCGACGGGAAGATTATGCTCCTAGCCGGATCCACGGTCGGGGGTGGCTCTGCTGTGAACTGGTCAGCTTGCATCAAGACACCAGACCACGTCCTCAAGGAATGGGCAGAAGAACGTCGGCTTCGTCTCTTCGGGAGCACAGACTATCTCTCAGCAATGGACACTGTGTGTCGAAGACTTGGAGTCACGAAGAATTGCACTGAAGAAGGATTTCAGAACAAGGTTCTTCGCAAAGGCTGTGAGAATCTTGGTCTTCAAGTAGATTCCGTGCCAAGAAATACCTCGGAGAGACATTTCTGTGGCAGCTGCTGTTATGGTTGTCGAGAAGGAGATAAACGTGGGACTGATACTACTTGGCTGGTCGACGCTGTTAACCATGGCGCCGTGATCATAACCGGATGCAAAGCTGAGAGATTTGTATTCGAAGAGAATGAGCCAGGGAAGAAGAAGACGAAGAAGTGCGTGGGATTGATTGCCAAGTCTTTAAGCCGTATGGTGACGAAGAAACTAAGAATCCAAGCCAAAGCAACCATTTCAGCATGCGGTTCTCTCTTGACACCCCCGCTGATGATTTCTAGCGGGCTGACAAATGCAAACATAGGCAGGAACCTGCACCTTCACCCAGTAGTTTTCGCATGGGGCTACTTGCCGGATTCGGCATCGGACCACCACCACGGAGGCAGAGCTTTCGAGGGAGGGATCATCACATCGTTGCACAAAGTGAAAGCGGTGGAGGATTCGGATTCGAGCTTGCGGGCGATCATCGAGGCGCCGGCAATGGGGCCCGCGTCCTTTGCTTCGCTGGTCCCCTGGGTGTCGGGGCAGGACTCGAAGGAGAGGATGGCGAGATACAGCCGGACGGCGCTTCTCTTTGCATTGGTAAGAGATCGCGGCTCCGGGACGGTGGAGGGCGAGGGGAGGGTGAAGTATCGGTTCGATGCGTTGGACAGGGAGAATTTGAGGGAGGGGCTGCGGAGGGCGCTGCGGATTCTGGTGGCGGCAGGTGCGGCGGAAGTGGGGACGCACCGGAGCGACGGGCAGAGGATGAAATGCAAGGGGATCGAGGAGAAGGACTTGGAGGAGTTTTTGGATGGGATTTCTGCGGTGGGAGGTCCGATGTCTAGGAGAGAATTGTGGACCTTGCATGCCTCTGCTCATCAAATAGGGAGTTGCAGGATGGGAGCGAGCGAGGAGGAGGGTGGGGTGGATGAGAGGGGGGAGAGTTGGGAGGCGCAGGGGTTGTTCGTGTGCGACGGAAGTGTGCTCCCAAGTGCTGTTGGGATTAATCCTATGATCACCATCCAGTCCGTTGCCTACTGTCTCTCCAAGGGGATTGCGGAATCCTTCAAGAGAGGGTCTGAATGAGCGAGATATTATTGTGGATTGATTTGGTTGTCCAAGACCACATCATTTACCAGTAACCTTGGACAACTACGGGACAATCTATATATGATAGATTTAAAATATCTATCATGGTTACTGTCTCTAGTTATTACCCTCCAAAATATTGAACCTGGAGAAGGTTTGGGTTTTAATACATTCCATGTAGTCCCTTCCATCCGTAAAAACCACAACTTCTATTATGACTGCCAATACTGCTCTTCAAAAATCTTTAAATCTTTTCGAATTCTGTTGCACGTCAAAGCCTTTACAGATCTTTTTCTTTTTCTTTTCCTTTCTCCTTTATTTCTCTTCTTTCCCTATTTTCTTTTTTTTTCTTTTTTTTGTTCAAATTTCCAAACACATCCGACCCCACACGCACGTCTGAAACACAACGTTTTGCCTTTCCCCTCATCTTTCAATATGAAGAAAAATAATTATATTTGGAGAATAAAGAAAAGTTGCATGACCGATAACATCGAAGAGGAGCCCCGACAATCCCGATTCAGCCGTGGCCCATGAACTCCTCCGTCAGTCAGCTTTGAGAATTGGTAGAAGCAAACCACTCTATTTCAAAGGGTTCGCCCAAAAATTCAGTTGCCCAAAAATGTAGCGAGTTCTCCTGGCAAATCATCAGAGCACCGGGTTTCTTTCTTATCCAAAAAAATTAGTCTTCATAATTCTTAGCTTGAAGCAGCTTGTACAGCTTTTTCTGCAGCATCGTCCAAATCTTCTGCCGCGATCAAGGTCATCCCACTCTCCTACAAATTGTAACACCATCACTCTCAATGTTATATTGGTTTCTTTACAACAGACAACAGACAACAGACAACAGACAACAGAACAAAAAGGAGAAAAGAAAGTAGACAACGAAAAGATCTAAACTTATTGTTGGATACCTTGAGAATTCTCTTCCCCTGATCAACATTGGTTCCTTCTAAACGAACCACCACAGGTACTTTCAGTGAAACCTGGCAATTACAGGGGGAAAAAAAAGGTTTAGTTCACTTCAGACTGCAAATATAAGCATGAAAACAAATATTTATTCATGTCTCAGAAAGGTGGAAAGTAAATACGTGATTCAACTAGCCTCTGGTATCAACTAAAGCTATCCAATGACGAGTACCCATGAACAAGATAACAAGATCCAGCTAAATTTTACGTTCTTAAAATGTTGTCACAGGATGGCTCCTTTGAGAACAGTACGTTTCCTCATGGTGGAATCAAGTTCAAGTGCAGCAGATATGGTGAATAATCTCAAGGTCCAGTTTTGAATGGAAAACTAATCAAATACAGATCAAGAGCAAATTCATTGATACAAGAATTTTCAGGAAAAATTAGGAGCATGAAGAAATAGGTAAAAGATTTTCTTTTTACCTTGAAAATTAGATAATGATCCTCTCAGTTTACATTTCTTATGACAAAAAAGTATAGTCCACGGGAAGCCATTATGACCCAGGACTTTAACAACATTTTGAGGATTTCTCAAATCAATCATCACAATCTAAATCTGCATCTTTCATAATCAATTCTGTTGAGTAACGTTTCAAATAAAGGAATAAGTTTCTACCACAATCATTTAAATAAAGCAAAGCATATTTTATTAGGAGCATATGTTAGGCTGCCTTCTGATCTTAAGGACTGCATAGCCTCAATAATAAGGGTGCTCTCACTAACACAGTTACAGATCTACTTGGCATAAAGGGAAGCAAAATATTCGTGCAAAAGTAAAACAAAAAAAGAGCGTTTAACAGAAAAGATACCTGTTTGGCTGCATTGACAATTCCACTTGCTATCACATCACATTTCATGATTCCACCAAATATGTTGACCAAAATTGCCTTCACTTTATCATCAGATGTTAATATTTTAAATGCTTCCACCACCTGAAGAACAACTTATCAAGTTAGGCATATCAATAGGAAATGAATCTTAAATGATGCATAAGCATGTTTATAATTAACAGAAAGATGAAGCACATACATATTAATCTGAATTACCATCTTAAAAATAAAAAAGAAAATACTCCATCAAGAAATCTGGTTACCATACTTGTAACCACCAGCCAATAATAGATCTACAAATATTTGTTTCTTCATTTTATCTTCTCAAGTTAAGGATAGATATTTAAAACATTGATTAGGCAGCTTTGCAGCTAAAAAGCTATAGTTGTTGAACTATTATTTGCACCTGGCCTTCTGATGCATTTCCACCAACATCAAGAAAATTGGCAGGAGTACCACCATGCAATTTTATTATATCCATCGTAGCCATAGCCAGTCCTGCACCATTAACCATACAACCAATTTCTCCATCTAATCCGATATAGTTCAAATCTGCTTTCGCAGCTGCAACCTGAAATAGAAAAGAGAATTTACGAAAATAAAATGCAAGGAACACAAGGCTATGGTATGTTTCTTTGACAAGCAACGATATTAAATTAGTAAACCAGAATTTTTAGGCTTGTATATGTAGAAAGACTAAATGCTTAGTTCAATCATATCCATCAGGCATTTTTTTTATAAACAGTTTAACAACTTCACACCAAAATGACTAGAACATGTGTTACACCACTCTAGGATCTTCCTGGGATGAATCATGGAGAGCAAATATCTCCTTCCGACGGAAAGCAGCATTGTCATCAAAGTTCAACTTTGCATCAGCTGCTACTAGCTGGTTATCAGATGTCTCGGCAATTGGATTTATCTAACCAGCAGAAGTATTCAAATGTTAAAATAGGAATGATAGCTAAAGAGTCGAAAGAGCATTAAAATTGACAAAATTCACAAAGAATTTTGCAGCTAGGTCAAAATTCTGTGACTAAGTTACCTCCAACAATGTGCAATCACATTCACAAAAGAGTTTGTAAAGCTTCTTCACTTGTTCTATGGAAGCATTTCTATCTGCTACCTTAGGTGCTAAACCATCAACAACTTTAGCTGCATCTTCATCTGTGATTCCCTTGAAAACATCAACCGGAACCTTGCCATTGGAAGAAATGAGGTTTAGTACACCACTATACCAACCCAGAATCACTAAATTGTGAAATTAAAAAAAGACCTACATAGAAATAACAAACCAAACCTACTAATCATCTCCGAACAGTACTCTGATAAACAAGAATAGAAATGAGATGACCTTAATGATCATGTCAGGAAATTTTTCTGCGAGGTCCTCAATGCTAGTTCCTCCCTTTCTACAAGCTATGATGAGCTGAAAAGAATGATAACAAGTAAGACGAGCAGAAGATCCATATCTTGATTGGATAGTGCAGCTTAATATGAAGACCACATGAAAGTAAATAAACAAGTGACCAATCAAAAGGAATAAACAATTCCAGCTATAAAGATTATTTAACATTATCAGTTCGATTTATGCATATGTATATTTATGATGTTTGTTAGTTTGCCCACAAAATCCACCTAGGTGTCTGCCTAAGTAGCCACCTTCTAACTCAGCACTAGGCAACACCACAGCAGCGTACATAATGCATCTTACTTCCAAAACACTACTTAAGCCAAAGTTCATGATTGCTATAACTCATGCTATTGAACAACTAACCAGAATGCACTCAAAGATCACATACACATATAAAAACTCAAATCAAATATTTCAAGTTGAGCATGGACTTACATAGAAAGAATATTATTTAGCCATTTACAAATTGTAGCTGCCATATATGAGAATGTGTAATATGGAATAAATCAACCAATACCCTAATAAATAGTTAACGCTTAGCACAAGAAGAGACTAAGACTCCCCTTGCATGAACGCTCCTTCAGCTCCTCCAGATAGCTCATATCTTTTGTCACACACCAGATTTTAAAAACTTAATTTGTCCATATTTTTTTTCTCCAAAGGGACAGGAAGTAAGACTAAAGTTACTAGCAGACGATTCCCAAATACCTATACATGCTTTGAACGAACACCTTCCAAAAACTTTTTCCAAAAGTTTTTTTTTAAGAAAACATGATTTGTGCAAAAAATGGATTAAGGCAGCATAAGGTTTCCATGAAAAGTGATTTCATTTTTTATTTACATGTTTTTCAGGAGTAAAAATGGTGAAAAAAATCTTTTTACCAAATATTTGGCAACCTATACAAACTTAAAGTTATCTACTTTTGGCAAAATCATATATGCCACTTATTTTTGTGAGAAGCTTCATAGAAAGGAAACCTAAAATATGATATTTAATTTTTATTATTTGAATGTTGTTTCTGAATTGTAATTGAACAAGTCGCATGCACCACTGTACTGTGCCCATGATCAAATATCACAATACATGCCATATGGCACACACCAACATGGCCAGGTTCAAGTCCATGTTTTAAAGGAGACAAAATCCTTTCTTTCATCATCTCCTTGATTTCAATCTTCTTCCTGAAATAAAGATTGTTGAGTTGTATAGAGCCTACTTGTGTCTGAGAATGAATGTGTGACTGTGTCCTTGTGTTAGAGGGGGGGGGGGGTATGTGGTGTGTGTGTGTGGGTGGGAGAGAGGGAGAGAGAAGGAGGAGGGGGGGAGGGGGGGAGCCAGGAGGAGTGGGGCCGGATGAATTAAGTAAACAAAGCACCTAGGATTTCAAAATTTTGCATTGATTTTTTTTCTAGAATTTCGATCATGAAACATGGCTCTGATTGGAGACAATATAGAAGTGCTTCTCTTGAACATTCACCTTCCAAAAGAGAAAATATATTGATAACTTTGAGTTAAAATAGTAATTTTATGTAGCAAAAACCAAACGAAAAAAATCAAAAATAAATATCTGGTGACAAATGAAACATGTAAATACACAATTAAAATTTCAGGTCAATAAATGAAAATGTCTTATAGATCATGCAAAAGAGAACTGAACATGGTACCAGAAACTTCGAACATGATTGGAGGACATACCGGACCAGCAGTTTTACGGTCAAGGGTGATGGCAAAGTACATCTCATTAACAAGTGATAACTTCTCACACAAGTACACCTGTGACAAAATAAGGTGTTATTAACATTTTTAATGCCAAAAAATATCTACAACAATTTCAGTGAAATGGATTAACTTCTATATCTATTAAGAATGCAGCATATGACAAGGTGAGTTCGAGATTGCACCCTCGGTCTCTAGAAAACAAATTTAAATATGTTTAGTGTTTACAAATATGAATCTGGTATAATGATTATGATCATGACCAGAAACCAGTACCATGATATATATTACAATTTTAAAATTTGAAATTAAGACTAAAAATTCCTTTCAGTTCATCTAGCTATCTATAAGACTCGATGTAAGATCTCAAAAGTTGGGGCCCAAATCTTCCTTTGGTCCTTTTATTTTTCTTTCCCTTTTTCCCATTTTACTTTTCTTTTTTGTGTGTGTGTATGGAGTTGGGGGTGAATGGGTTGGGCGGGCATTCTTAGCAACATTAGACTAGGTTCATCACTCATGAGTAGGCTAGCAATCTAGGCAATTAATTGTTCAAATCTTGAAATAAATTATTTATTTTTGTCAAATGCTTAACATTCTGAATAGATCAATACATAATAGCCATGACTTTCTCATCTTTTCTTTTTAATCTGTTTGTTCTCTGATATTTTCATTACTTTGAAATTTAACAGATTGAAGTTCACACTTTCCAAGACTTAGGAGGATGGATCTATTGAATTATGTACGATAAATATATGATTAATTTATACGGCCTACAAAGTCCAAAAATTGCTTGAATGAAATATTCACATAGATAAGAAATGCTACCACGTGAACCAAGAACACTCTTTTAACTCAAAATTTGAAAATCAATACTAAAGTGACACTAAATACCAAAAAAAAAAAAAAGATCACACAATGACATTAAAGAGATAAACAATGGATAAATACAGTGTTTATGCTCAGTTTTTGTCAATTTCCATCAAAACTGACCGAAACAACTGAAAATGGTTTAGTGGACCAAAGCTTGTCGGTTTCGGCCAAAATTGCCTATAATCAGAAAATAACATATTTCAGTTGCAATGAATTGGGTTTAGGCTGAAACAAGAACCTTGATATGCAGATAGAATCAAATCTGGGGAAGGGTTTGAATAGCTTTCATGTCCTTCGCAACTTTATTCAGAAAGACTAATATAAACAAATAGGTGCTGACACTTATTCATAAATAAAGTGCACATGTTACCTTTACTCACTTTCCATTTTGTTTTCTCAGTTTTGTATTTCTAGTTAATATTTTTTTTGCTTCTACTTAGTTATGTTCCGTATCTCCTTAATTCAATTTCTTTATGTATTTTCTTTTTGCATTTTTAGTTTAGTTTTAGTTTTAACTTTAATTTTATATATCTTCTATTATTTAATATTTTTTCCTAAAGTGCATTGCACATGTCTATTGGCTCAGTAGAACCTATTTGGATAAGGAGGATCTAAAACCATCTGACCAACCGTGCTTCACAATTTGCCATGCAGTCCATTTTTTCTTAACATGCAAATAATAGAGTTTTGCTTTCTCTTGTTACAAATTCTTGCAAGAAATATACGCAATAACAAAGTAATATGATACAAAGCCACGACCTCCAAATAATATGTTTCACATGTCCCAACTAACAATGAAATGTGTTGTTAGAAGAAGATGACTTACAATAAGGAAAGGAAGAATGTTTTATATAACTACATTCTAAAACCTAGTTTATGAAATCAAATTTTTTTTATGAGTCCTCATCCACATGATTGATATTTGCATGCATCCTTTTATCATAGTCAATTTTACTATAACAATTAAAGTTGCAAGAATTTGTTTATGTGCATCAAAGTTTAATGCTTAAACATCAGCTAGCATAAGAAGGCTGTGTCTTATATGCAGTCTAATTCAAACTGAGGCAAGCTAGTTGGGTACTTAGCTTTAGTTGGTTGTTATAGATTTTTATCTAATGTAGCCCAAACTTAGGTTCTTCTAGGATGAATGATGGTTTCAAGAGAAAATAAAGGAATCAACTGTGGTGTTATCAATATAAATCATTCAGTGACATCAAATGATCAGTAAACTTAAATTATTTGATGCATTCCACTGTTAAAGCTTAAAAGACTTAGATTTACATACCAAAACCATACTTTACAAAACTTAACACATACTCTATGAATCCTTTTTCATCACCCATTCCTATCACCTGCAATAGTACCTATTATTTATTATTCATTTATAGTGGCTAGAATTACAAACCTATAGACAAAGTAGCAAAAAAAAGTTGATTGCATCCAAATCAAGAACTTACAAGAACATAACTGGCAAGTTATAGTTTCACATTGTATTTCCAATGAGGCAGAAGATTTGAGGGAACCAAAAAAGAGAACACTCTAGGTGGGCATCTTGCTTTCCAACTGCTGAAAAGTAAGCAGGAAAGGACTCAAAACTAAGTATAATTTTATGCACCCCTTAAATATATCAACTGAACATAGAAACCAGAGAGACTAAAACAGCTTCTATATAGACTGAATCCACCTCTAAAGCAGGGCCATGAATAAGACCATGAACTTCAGGAAGTGTATGTCCCATTTAACATATAATTAAGAATATAGAATGAATCGACAATAACACGAAAGACTGTAATGAAGAGACATTATATTACCACTGATCATTGAGCATACAGAAAGAATAGAAAAGTTACCATGGAAATACCAAATTTAAGGTAAGGAACTGACTAATATACAAAGCTGTCTTAATCAGAAGTATTCCCTAACCTTGCTCACAATCTTTCCTTGGGGGCCAGTTTGTTTGGTGACCAGAATCTGGCCAAGCATTTTACCTGCAAAGAATGAGCGCATTCAGTTGAAACATAGAAGAATCCTGAAATGAGAATTAAATGACATATCATGAAATATATTCCAATAAATGTTCTAATCGTTTTATAAAAGCAAGCTCAGTAAACATCCTATTTTAACTGCTCCACAACATTCCCCGTCTGCTAGGTGAATGCATCTCCCATCGGGCCTCTCATATCTACAGAGAAGGCAACAGTGAAGCAGATTGGGTGGCCTCCTATGCGGCTCATCATTCAGGAGACTTCATCTGGGTGGACTAGGCTTATGTCCCGTCTTCCCTGCAATCTATTTTACTTTCTGACTTTTTGGGCACTGCTCACACCCATTATGTGTGAGCCGCCGATGTACCAAAAAAAAAGCAATACCAAACGAGCCCTTATTTTTCTTTATTTGCCAATTTAAAAATCTTTGCAACTTCGAACTAATAACATGTTTGTAAACTTGGGGAAAAGAAAACAAACTACAATTTTTGTATCTCAAGTGATGGATTTGACCCTCCATGCAGACTGGCTAGAAAAGAAGCAAACCGTTCCTTGACTCATGCATTCCAAAACTCGAATCTCTACTTGCATCTG
>JAOXJJ010000481.1:1254254-1284306 GCA_025769935.1 Phoenix roebelenii
TACCATCCTTCTCCTATATGTTAACTTTATCCCTGCAAATCGTTAGTGTTTGTCTCATATATGGTACAGGCATTTGTTTTACATTAACTCATAATTTGCTGCAACTATTAAGCCTCCTTTCCCCTATGTTTTGCAATCTCTATGTTCATGTGTATTGCATACATTTTTCTATCATAACCATCAATGGTCAATACATATAGCTGATTGCGCCAAATGAGTAAATCTTTACAAATATATGGTACAAAATTAATGAGCGCATGAAAAAGCCAGCATCCAGATTTCAAAATTTTAACTTAGTTATCACGAATTCCTGTCATATATAGTGCTTGGGCAGTGTTAATGGTATGTCACATGAGTATGAATTTGTGTTAGAATCCAACATACACAAGATGTTGGATTGTAGACGTCTAAGAAAAAAAGTAGGAAATAAATATATGACACAATTTTGCTGGATTTTTTGAAGAAATGTCAAATGGGTCATAACTCAGATTTCATATTTCTTTTCTTCTTCTTTTTTGTTTTTTATTTTTTGGTGGGGGGGGGCTTAAGATTTCAGAAAAATATATATTAACTTGCTGATATAGTGAAGAAATAAAGCAAGACTCTTGACCATTAAAGGCCAAATTCCTGAAAAGATATGCTCAGTTGTATGGAATCTTACATACAGGTGAAAGATGCAGCTCCTCCCTGCCAAATGGCACACTAGGTCATGACAAGCCTCTGTCTTCCTGAAAACTTGCCTTTCCTGGGAATTTGCTTTGGAGAAAGTTAAGTGAGGTTAAGTTGAGATCCAGTCCTTGAACATTCCCATATTTTTGGAATGGATCATATATCTTGATCTCTAAAGTAGAGAGCATACAAAGGGGTTAAGGCTGGTAGGTTAAGTACAACAAAAGTTGAAATTACATATTGTCAATGAACAAAAACTAGGATTGGCTTATTTTGTCATTTATAGTTATATATGTTTAGAACAAACTCAAGGTTAACAAAATAATTTGTTGTAACCTGACAATTGACAGATGGTCCATCCATAAGAGAACAAGTACAAAACAGAACAAGATGTATCTAACAATAGCTGAATCTGAGCCTAACTTAACCCATTCCATCCGCTTGCATACAACAGTCTAAGCATGGCAACATTTTTTTGTGGGGATTTAAATCATTTAAGTATTGGATAGATAACTTAAACTCTGGCTCAATTTCAAGAAACATGCTAAATTCACAGGAGAGTTATTAAGAACAAAGTGACATGAGCATACACTTACACACTGAAGGGCATAGTATTATCAAAAACATGATTAACTTGTCTTCTTATTCCTACTCCATGTGCAGTGAATGCACGCTGTTACAATATCCTATCTACACTCTATATGCATAAGAAGAAAGGGCATTTGCATCAAATATATTTCATTCATCTTCTTATCTTCATCTGGGTGCATTTCCCTGGAGATCTTATTGTATAATATGGCATAGGTCTTGCCAGGCTTCACCACCATTATAAACATCCCATATTCTTCGGGCAATGTATCAACCTAGTACCAATTATCATCTATCTCTATGCATCATAACCTATCAACAAGCAGGGTCTGAAACACAACAATGCATAGAAAGATGTATCGATACAATCAGTTCTTTTGTACACAAATTTTACTCAAAGTGTGTTTCTTGTAATATTCTTTCCAAAACAAAGCATTGTTATTATTAATTTGGTCGTAGTATCTTTCTGTTGATACATGTCATCTATCACAATGCATAACCTAGTTGTATTTGTTACATTTATAAAACAAGTAGTTTTATGTATAATATTTTCGTCTTATAATCTTATCATAGAGCTGTCCAAAAAATTACATGTTCAAATTTGTCACATATTTTTGTGTGCTTTAGAGTATGCATCTATAGGGGTTGAATACTGAATATAGCAGTGCTAGTGCATCCAGCATTGCATACCTTGCACGACCCACCTAGAATGAACACGATATACAACATTCCTGTCCTGGATATGTGGTGCCTAAAATGTACTCTTCCTTTTTAAGTAACAATTCCCAAATAACTTCAAATAGGTTGTAGTTTTATCATTAAAAGAATGAGGCAGAGAGTTAGGCCTATTTAAAAAATGTAGAAAAGTGACTCTTGCTAGTCTCTATGATAGAAAAGAAAAAAGACTTACTCTAGCCTTCTCTAATATGAGAAGATTGCAAATATTAAAATTCTTATTTTGATGAGGAATGAGAGATGAATGAAGATTCCAAAAGCCCAACAGATATTGATTTCATATCATCAGCCAGCAGCCTAATGTGAGGTGCTTACACATACAATATAATACATCCTATCCCTGAATTTTCTTCCATCAGGGATCCTAATCTATATATTCCATTACCTCCATACAAGATCATGATTCCTAAGCCTTTTCCAGTATCAGAAAAACAAACACTATCAGATTGTCTAATTTATAGATCCAGACAGGCAGGCTTAAATGGTCATCCCATCTTTCCACAATTATACTGATAATAAACATATTATTAAACAAAAATAGAGATGAAAATATAGAATAGAATTATCCCTCATACCAGCCATATCTTCTGCCTCGTCAATTTTAACAATATGCACTCCACCCTTAAGTCCACTCTTAAAGGTTCCCAAGCCTCGGCCGCCAGCAAGAATTTGACTTTTCACAACCACCTGCAGCAACAACGTTGGCATTCTTTGAGATTCATAGATTAGTTCAATTAGGGTAACCAGCATGTTGAGTATTGGCGCAAGAAAACCTAAAACAACGTCAGTGGATCCAGTAATCCATTCAACATACCAAAATAGATAAATGCAAAGAGACATTGCGGACAAAAGTACTGGTAACACCATGACAATATACAGCACATCTTAGTATTGCCAGTGGCAGAGCATATAGAAATGCTGCCTTGTCCCACATCAAATACTCATATTTTAAAGCTGGCATGATAACAGTGGTAAACCATATCTGGCAACACCACATGATGCTACAGAGTTTCATATATCTTGCAAATAAGATGATGTCTTGTCCAAATTACTTAGTGCTGATTACATATTTGTCATCATTTTTTCTTGAACTTTTGTTTCCATTAATTACTGATGCATCATTAAAAGATTACCATAGCGCATTTTCTATGCTTACAGAGATTTATATAAAGAACACACAATATACAAACAATCGGAAAATGTTTCAAGAATCACCATGAATGGCATTCAGAGAGTCTCATCACTAAAAAGTACAGAAGTGGCGGCTATCATTTGAAAAATCCTACACAGAGCAGATCAAGAACCTGATATGCTATATACTAAAGAACAACTATACCTCCTTTTCATTGGGGAAAACATCTTTGATGGCCTTTTTCACCTCCTCGGCAGAGCCAACAGCAACTCCCCTTGGAACATTTATTCCATGCTTTGACATCAATTCAGCGCCCTGCACGATACCAGTATTAGATTCCCAACAGAAAAACAGATCCAACTTAAAGATGAAGATCATTAAAAGAATACAAAGCACTGAAAGAATGAAACAAAGAAAGAAAGAAAGCAGTGAAAATATGCCAACAATAATTTAAAAAAAAAATGAATTCTTTGAATGATAGCGAAAATTCTCGAACAAGACTTAAGGTATTGCCAGATCGAATAAAGATAAAAGCCAGTACGCATAAGAAAATCATACATCTTTCTCCTTTTTCTCTGATAATAACACAGACCATCGAAGTAAGATCTAAAGAAAAAACACAGAAAGGAAACACGAGGAGGATGGAATCTTGACCTGATATTCATGGATGTTGAGGCGCCGCAGCTGTTGCTGCTGCCATCTACCGGCAAACGCGAGAGACCGGGACACGAGCTTTCCGAGCGATCCCCCAACCATTCTTCCCAAGGGCAAACCTTAGAATCGTATAAAACCTAGCGGAAGGAATAGCCGAATAGGAGGAAGCGAAGAGGGAAGGAAGAAAAGATGCAACCTTTTATTTTCTTTTATTTTCCTTGGTTTTTTTCCCTGCAAGCCTCCTGAATAAGGCCTCGATGTCGGAGTGCAAAGATTTTTAGCTGTACCGCCGGTGCAGCATAAATTAAGGTGGGCAGGCGCTGCCTTAGCCAGTCTGGAGAATGCCGACGGCCAATGACATCCACCTGGAAGATGATTTGGCTACCGGATCTGAGCGTGTATGGGTGCCGCCATCTTTTACTTCGGGATATCTCAGTTGAAGATCCATAGGGATATATGTTTACCCCCACATCAATTATTTACTTGATGAATATTAAATATTTATATAAGATCATAAAATTTAAATAATATATATTGACTAACTTTTTTGAGTGAGAATCTATCTCATAACCTATATAAATTAGAAGACACTGCAGCACGGATCATTAGAGCTGATCGTGATGCTTATGATTAGATTTGAAAGGATTTGAATCGTTAGCTGGGCGAGGACGTCGGAGCTTAAACTGCGCTCCGCAATTTGTTATATTTTCACTTTTTTGAATATGTTGATACTAAATTTATATTTTGACTATTTTATATATTTATATTAGATTTTTATAAGCCATTCGGTACAGCTATATATATATATTAAATTTTTAAAAAATTACATGATGGAACAAAAAAAACAAAAAAAAACGTGCTAGATTTTGTGCACTGCTGCCCATTTGTCATGACCTATCATTTTGGTGCACATAAAAAATATATTTTTAAAAAAATATTTTCTAAAAATCACATGATGAGCAAAAAAAACCGTACTGAATTTAGTGCACAACTGCCCATTTGTCATGACCTATCATTTTGGTGCACATAAAAAAATATTTATTTTAAAAAAATCTATTTTCCAAAAAATACAAAAAAAAACGTGCTAACTTTTGTGCACAAGTGCCCGTTTGTCAAGACCTATCATTTTGGTGCACATGTAACAGGCACCTACTATAGTTTCTACTTTCTAGATCATAATATCGCCGTTTGACAACCATTATGGTAGGTTGCAATCCAAATCGTAGGACGCAAGCAAGAATTATTGTATGGAGACAAACTGAGTATATATGGTATGCTCATCTATTTTTCCTTTATATCATTTCTACCACATGCCTACAGATGAACCATAATAATTTTGATAGAGAATGATTTGATAGATTTATGTTGCATATATCTGTGCTTGAAGCACCTCCACTTCTATTTCTTATTTATTTTTTTTAACCAAAAAGTTCATACAGACGTAGCACGAATACATTCAACAAAATCAAAAGTTGATGCACAGGTTTAAGGCACAGCCTTACTCACGAGGGACTACATGACATAATTCAATACACCAGTATAATTCAGATTAAATCAGCATTTCTTATGAAGTTAATTAACTGTAATATAATGGATGATTTTAAAAGTAATGTCCTAAATTCTGGTAGGATGAGAGGAATCTAGCCATCCGTTCTTGTTTCTGTGAGAGGATGAAAATGAGACGAGGGCAGGACTTCGAAACACATCCTCATGGGAAAGAAAGAAGAAAGAGAAAAAAAAAGAAAAAAGAAAAGGATAAAAAAACGAAGCGAGAAGAAAAAAATTAAAGAAAAGAAGAAGGAAGGAAAGGAAAGAAAATCAAACCAAAAGAAATAAATGAAGAAAGAAATAAAGAAAAGGAAGAAGAAAGAAACAAAGGAGAGGCGGTGATGCTGAGCAGGATAGTCAGTGAATGAGACAGAGGGCTACTCTTTCAGTGGAGAAACCGGGATGCCTCGTCCCAAGGGTTGAAAGCGAGATTTATAAGTTTTCTACTGTGATGAAGTCATTGGATGTTATGTGGGAGGAATTGTCTGGGATGCATTGCTCGGTGGCCATCTACAGAATGGGCAACCACAAGAAGTAATTGTATTGTTTTCTGCCATGAAAGGACTTGGATTTGAGCCTGATGAATTCACTTGTGTCAGCATTTTTGGTGCTTGTGCTTGTTTGGAGAATATAAATTTAGGCAAGCAATTGCATTCTGCTGTAATAAAGAGCAATCTTGAGGTCAGTCTCTTTTAGGAGTTTATGCTGACTTAGATGCTTTGGGAGATGGCAAGGAAGTCCACACTCCACAGCCTCTTAGGATGCGAGCAGTGCTCTTATATAAGCGCTCCCCTTCAAGTCTTTAAGGACTTGGAATGTAAAGGAGACATGAGCTCATGGAACTCTATAACTTTTGGATTAGCAAAGAATGGGTATGCTGTAGGAGCATTCATGCTCTTCCTAGTGATGGATGAATCACAAGCAAAGCTGATGATGTCACATTCCTCAGCGTCCAATGAGTTGATTGACGAGCTACACCCTGAACCTGATGGTGTGATCTGGGCCACATTGCTTGCAGCTTGCAGAATTCATGGGGATGGAATGAGAGGGAATGAGCAGCTGATCAGAAGCTTATGGAATTGGACTCACATAAGTCTTCTCCTTATGTGTTGCTTTCTAGTATATATGCTGCATTTGGTAACGGAAGAAAAAACCCTCGTTGATTTGGCAGTTGTAATGAAAGAAGATTGTTATGTTGCTGAACTTAATCAGCTTTTCCTGGATGAAGAGTTTGGATGAGGTCCCCTTGTTTGTTCTTTCATGAATCTCAGCATGTAAAGAGACCAAGACCGTGGATATCAACTGGACTTTTTTTTTTGAGGAAATATCGTTTGGACTTATTAAAGTTACCCAAGGGATACTTGGTTACCACATCCTAAAAAGCTTGCTATTTATGTAGGAAGGTAATTTCTTCCTCCTACCTTGGACTGTCTCTGAAAAATTGTAGTTCCAAATCTCATGACAGGAGAATTTGATCTAATTCACTAGCATTGCTTGCAGCTTATCAAAATCATAATGTGTATGGATGATAGGTTCTTACATCTGATATTGCTTGAGGATGTGCTCAGGTTGGAATTATAGAACAGCTGCAGGAAAATTAATAATCTGCTCTTTCTCTCTCTTGAATTCTCATGTTCAATGAAATAGAACTGATATTTGAGCCCTGAAACTAGTCCCCTAAAGGAAATACAACTGACATCCTCTATAAGGCCGCTTTTCCAAACTTTGCAATTTTGACAGAAGTTATATTCTTTCGAAGAAATGTAATTCTTGACCTATTTTACACCATGATTATCTTAAAGCTGATTGTATTTTCCCTTTCAATAAATAGTTTGTCATTATCCTTGCTTTATGGAGGATAAGACACTGCAGTCGAGTTTATGGAGGCTAACCACGTTGAACCCTTAGCCTGATGAGGACATTAGGATTTGAACGGAGAGAGTATGTGAGGATCCATGCAGGCGTGTATTTAATCCCACATTGGTTATTCGCCGAGGAGATTTTAGGTACTTATACAGGATTAAGAAATCCAAATAATATCTTTTGGCTAGCCATTTTAGATAAGGTCCTAAGTTGTTACAACGTATGCACAAGAGATAAGCTCTGACTCAATCGAAAGGTCGGTGGGTAACATTGCAACAATCCGAAAAAATGAAGAATGGTTATTACATCAATTAAAGATGCAGAAGGATATTCGCAAAATCATGCAAAATGTAGAGGATTATTATTTTTTAGCCTAAATGAAAATATAGCGAGCATATGAAGCAAAGATGATTGTGAGAGGATATTTTACTATGTTGTTCCATATTTGGTTAATGGGTCCCATTACATTCTGCAAAATGAATAGAAAAGTTGTTCAATATATCAGCCACCATTCAAAAGATTTGCAAGTTCGCTGTTAAAAAAGGCAACAACTTTTATGCACGGTAGAGAATGTTGACTCATGGAGAACCAGAGTTCTGAAAGTATTAATGCAAGTATAATGAAAGATTTCACAATATGAGAAATTTATAGCTAACAAAACCGTCTTTTGCTTCAATGACAATCCAAATCATAGCTTAAATAACACACAGAGACAATCTAAATGGTTAGCTGTAGATCATCTTTGGTACACGTTTATGACCAACAAAGACAGCAGTATGATCCTTTGCAGCTAGCCAAACCATCTCCCGTTCTGGTGATAGTCCAAACTCCAAAACATGGTCAATAGAAGACAACTGCAAAAATACGAGGCAGGCTATCTATTTCTCGTCTTATTGGAGAGTGTCACTATATATTTATATTTGGTCGGGTAGAATTAGGCTCTAAAATAGAAATAGAAATAAGTGATTTCTACTCTAGCCGTTTAGTTGGGAGAAGTTTCATTTCCATTCCCATTCCTATTTTGGGGGAAATGAGAATACTCCAATCCCTCAAAACTCAATCCCGGCTCTCCCTCTAGTATTCAAAATCCATTCTGCTAGCTTTACTTAAAAACATCAAGGGTGCGTTTAGTTTGCGTTTGGAATCGGAATTAGAAGTCGAATGGATCGAAATTAGAACCATAATGGTCATTTTTCCTGCTACCATGTTAAAATCAACACTTACCCCAAAAGCTTAAGTTGATAGGATGAAGTAGATTTATTTATATATTTTATATTTTCTTCTAGTATTTAGTTCATGATTAAAATCAAAATTGAAATCATATGTGAATATTGGGGGAGAGTCGGGATTGGGTTTTGGAGAATTGGATCATTTCTATTTTCCTCTAGAATCGGAATGAGATTAGGATTTCCTCCAACCAAATGGCTAGAATAGGAGTCACTTATTCTCATTTCTAATCCAGAGCCTAACTCCCCCAACCAAACATGCCTTGATTTTCCAAAAATATGTTTTTTCTTTAATTGATTTTCTGAAAATACCTCATCTCATCATTTTAATTCTGATTTCAATTACGAACTAAGCTCATTGAGAAATCAGGCCATTTTGATTCCCATTTCAATCCATTCCAATTTCGACTTTAATTCTTGTTGCAAGCCAAATACATCCATAGGACCTATTTGAGATTCTTAGAGAATTGAGCTGAAAATTCTATAAAAATAGGCTTATTAGCCTATCTAGCTTTTATTTTCTAAGTGCCTGTTTAAACTTACTCTAGATCCCAACTTTTGGGCTGCAGAAAAAGAAAAAGGATTCAATAGAATTTGGGTTGGGTGATATTTAGTTGATACAAGATCGTGCTCAAATAAATAGCCCGATCAAGCAGTTTTACAGAATTTTTAGCCTAATCCTATATAAATATGCAAACAGGCTCTTAATTGAATTTTTTTTCTCTTTTCCTATCTTACATGATTGACTCAAATATGGCGTTAACCATCTTTCATTAGGAGAGAACTAATGCTAATCCGTAAGTTTGTGGATAAGAATATAAAAATTACACATCAGATTAGAGGGGACTAATGCTTCTTTTTTTTTTTGTCAACCGCTATCCTATTTTTTTGATACACTACTAATGTTATCCTTTAGAAGATAAATACTTCCTCGATAGGGAAACCGTAGGAGCTACGTAGGATGGCCACGTAGCGTGTCAGACTCCCTTACCACCTCCGACCCGGCGACCGGTCCACCATTTCCTAATCTGTTCTCCACCACACCTTGGCCGTCGGATCAGTGGTTTCGCACAGGAGCCGGATGGATCATCCAATACGCGGTTCACTCGGGCTCGGTCCAAGCTGACTCGGACCGTTATCCATTGCGCCGGGAACTTGGAAACATAAACCACAGAACAAAAGAAAGAAGAAAAAACGTGATCAGGTTTGGAAAATTATTCTGTATCTTTTCAATGAGGATAATTAGATATAGGAGGAAGGAATTGTTATTTATTTTTAAACCATTATTCTTCTCCTTCACCAATAATAACATTTGGGATGAACTAATCATAGGCTTTAGCTTAGCTTGTCCTTCCTCTCTAGTTTAAGCTCAAATCATGGTGAATGGGGCCTGTTCTGAGAACACATTTAACATGGACGGACTTTAAGTCTAATGATTTACTCTAGCGCACAAATGTAGGTACCCAATATAAAGTTGTCTTCAAGTACTCTGAAATAGAGATCCCAACGACTCTGTACTATTAGATGGTCCACGTCCTTGCATTCATATCTACCGTTCTACGTGGGAAAATTCGTACAGAAGCAAAGGGGAAGATTAGTAGCATCTCGGTCGAGCACGTCAAGGTCAGGATTTTTCTCTTCTTTTCTTGCGTGTGACAGTTTCTAATTTAGAACACCCAATCCCTCCTCTGTCTCTATATAAACTCTTAACCAGGTGAATTCCCAGAACACAATCTTTCCCGCTCCTTACTCGTATCCACCTTGGATAAGTTTGGTCCTCAAGCATGGAGAAGAAGAAAAGCTCGGCGTTGGCATTTGCTCTGTTTCTTCAGCTGCTCTGCTCGGTTGCCGGGCTCGACCGGAGCCAGTTCCCTTCATCATTTCTCTTTGGAACTTCGACTTCTTCTTACCAGGTAACATCCATTAACTTGTATCTTTTGGTGGTCAAGCTTTTCGCCATAATTTGAAAAATGGCCTTTGTAATGACTTCAGAGGGCAGTCATATAAGTATTCCTCTGTTTGTAGGAGTTTTTATATTCATCCTATTGTTCATATTAATGACCAACACTCACTGTAACAACCTCCATAACAGCCATTATTTTCATTATGTTCTCTCTTTTTTGAAAGGAATTTTTTCATTTTAATCATCAATAATGGTCTTGGAGGACTTGTTTTTTTTTTTTTTTCTCAGTAAGGAATATGACCAAGGAATAGGTGGGCAGAAATCTAATGCATAAGAGTTGAATATCTTTCTATAAAAATATTTGTTAGCATCCATTCGCAGATTGATTTTCCCCCCTACCTCTTAAAAACTTTTCATGCTCGGAGTAGAAGCAACATGACCGAAATTACGATAAAAGAGTAAATGCTAAGAAGCTGCAAGCAAAGATCTTCTTTTTACTGCAAAAAAGATTAATATGCTCATTAAAATGATAATTTTTTCAGTTTTCTATATTTAATGGATTTAATTTGGGTGGTAAAAGAGTTGTTAATCACTCAATCTCTTCAAAGATTATTCAAGGAGAGATGGGAAGAAAAGGAGCACTCTTTTTAGGGCTTCACATAAACCAGATATACAGTGGACTTCTGGAAGAGGATGTGAGAAAGTTAAAAGAAAAGCTTTAGTGTCTCAACCTGCTCCAAGAAAAAGTTGCAGGCTCATGAAAAGGCTGGTGATTTGCATCATAGATGCCCTGTCAAAACATTGACATTTCAAATGAGGCCAATCTCTTGTTCATCCAATTGCAGTATTTGACATGACGCTGGATTCAAACAATCTCTCTATCCATCCATCTGTTTGATTGATTTGGGTTCACAGCAGTACTTGTATAAAATTCTTCACGGGACCTTGCCGAGTTTAGGGAGGCCGTCGGTCCCACGCCTACTCGCCTAGTTCTATTAGACCGTACCTAGTAGTCGGTGAAAAGAGCATCACATCACAACAACGGCTCTGACCAAATCTCTTTACTAGATTCTTATTTTCAAACATCATATTTATTTGCGACGTCACGTCCTGCGAGGTGGGATGAAAATAAGGGAAAGCAATTGAAAAGGTACGAGCGGTTGCATGAGATTTTGTACGTGGAGAAATTACAATCGCATGTATCATACGCCAATCACATACATTCATTTTATAAACCTTCTTCATCATACACTCATCTTGATTATTGACCAAAAAAATAAACATTTGTAATTGGCATGGTGCATCATCACATATGGTATAGGATATAATTTCTTAGGCTTATATAGGCCCTGCAGTTATTTTTCTCTCATGCCTCTCAAATGCGACACAACAAGCTAAATATCGATAAATTCTAGAACCGAAAGCAAGCTTATTGCATGAGTGTCTATTGTTTAAGTTCGTAAAGTCTTTTTATTTTGGTCTCACTCTTACTTTGGTGTTCGATCATGCTTCTCCCTACCCTTCCTCCCCTTCGATACTTACTCATGATGGCTCAATCTAATCCAAAACAACATGAAACTCTGTATAACGGTCAATAGCTGAAGTTGACATTAACTACTACAACAGTTGCAGTAGTCTTCATTTGCTCATCTTGCCTGAGCCCAAGGGAATGGGAAAAGATTCTCAACAATAAGAAACAACAGCATTGTTTGACCAATCACCATTCATGAGACAAAGAAGTTGAATTTGATATTATTGTTTTATTTAGATAAACAAAATAAAAGTTAAGTAACAGCCATTATTTAATTAACACAAACTGTAACTTTACATTCTCATTTTTTTAATATATATATAATGTAGTAGATGCCTGTCAAAATCATTAGAATGGCAATTAATATTATAATGGCTGTTATTATAAATCTTGAAATTCATCTATTTTTAGTCTAAAAGAATTACCTGGATAGGTCTAGCCTAGGCTTGCTTCAGCTAGAACAAACTAAATGAACCAAAACCAGAAGTGTTGGGTTCCTGGTGTGATGACAAATAATGAATGCATAAAAAGAATTTTTAGATAAATTTAAAGGAGTTCAGTGAATTATAGGACCAATTCGGATATTTGATATATTTCATAACTTGTTCAAAAGCTTTTTGGTGACTCACAATTATCTTTCAGATTGAAGGTGCATACCTAGAAGGTAACAAAAGCTTAAGCAATTGGGATGTATTCACTCATGTACCAGGTAAGTTATTTCCTTTTCCAAACTTCAGAAATGCTTGCAGTGCTTAATTGAGCTTCAGAGGATGGATAAAAAGGATTTTGGAAAAAAGAAATGGATATAAAGCTTCTAACTTAGGGCTTTGGCATAGTATTCCACAAAATCCAAGCACCATGCGAACCAAAATTAGTTGAACAAGACTTTATGCCATTTGTGCCTCACCTCAAATGCCCCAACTAGTGGTCCATGAATTTGTTTCATTCATTAAATCCATAAGCCGGTGCCCACTTCATGAAGCTCATGAGGTATGGCTAGCCACTTGGAGTCTAAGTGACAAGGACTTTACCCGCTTGAAAAGCTGACATTTTTTGTCAATTCTTCTTTTTAAAGAGGAAAAAAAAATTAGAATTTACATTTCAAAAATCGAGAGTATATTATTAAGTTAGATAAACAATAAAAGGATGTTTATTTAAGTTGGAGGATCAGAAGTTTAGAACCATCCATTGTAGCTATTACATGCAAGTCTCGTATTAAAAACTGGGAATCTAGGAGCACCTTGGCCAGACTAGAACTCAGGAACTCCTCCAAACTAAGGAGCCAACCTGCCACTCAGGCTGATTAGCTCAATTATCTGGTTTTACTTTATTTGCATTCCCTTGCGCCCTTTATAAACATATAACATTTGAACTTGTAAGATTTTAATGTGTATGACATGTCAAACTTGTGGTGATGGCACAAGCAATCCCAACTCACGGCAATGGAAGAGCACAATTTGTTAGCTCATTGCTTTGTATTCTCTTAAAAATATTGAGGCATCATATATTTCTCAAAGATTAAAAATTCATGAAGAAAGATTTTTTTTCTCTTCCCTTTTCTGCAAAGATTTACTGTTCTAGATGGATCTTCAATATTTTTTTTTTTTGCTTTTTGGTGTTTTATTCAGGTCATATCGAGGACAGCAGTGATGGAGACATTGCTGATGATCATTACCATCTCTACATGGTGAGGATTTTTTGGAGGCTTCGATTATCAGAATATTATCCACCGCAATTCTTTCATAACATTTATATGCTTAATAAGACCGACCACACAAACTATACAGATTTAGAATAGTTGCACCAAAAGATGATGCGGATAGGCAGGTATATATGGTGAAATGTTCATAACTACTGTTATTAGTTACTTAGGCTTATGGAGACATTAAGTCATTACTACTGTTATTAGTTACTTAGGCTTATAGAGCCATTAAGTCATTGTATAAATTGAGAATTTGCTATTATGTGAGTTGTTATGCAATGGTTACTTAATAATAGTATTAGATATTGAAAGATTTTTTTCTCTTAAAATAGTACCATAAGATTTGACTTACTGGAGTGTTTTTTCAAACAGGAGGATATTGAACTGATGCACCATCTTGGTGTCAACTCTTACAGATTCTCTATATCTTGGTCAAGAATTTTACCGCGTGAGTCCTAGTCTAATGATGGTACTTTAACATGTTCGCATTGACCGATGATTTAGTTTCACTAAGAAAATTTTGTCTATTTGACAACAGGAGGTAGGTTTGGGAAGGTTAATTCAGCAGGCATCGCATTTTACAACAGACTTATTGATGCTCTGCTACTTAAAGGTATTACCTCTTTTTTTTCCCCTTTTTTTTTTGGCTGCTTTCCTTGTTTTGTAGCATGAAATATGAATCTAAATTGCAAGTAAACTGAACGTTTGTCTATATAACAATTGATTTTGTAATATTAACATAGCCGATATTCCTTCTTGATTATTGATGCAGGGATGCAGCCATTTGTTACATTAAATCACTATGATATTCCTCAAGAACTTGAAGATCGATATGGTGCATGGCTGAATCCCCAAATACAGTATAATCTCTTTCCTTCACTACAAATCATCTTTCACTTCTAGCTTTTTTTTGGACAAATAATAAAAATATCAAGTGGGAGGATAATCCAGAAAATATGATCCACCTTGCACACTGACGCATACCAAGTGCTTGAGCTAAGTAGCACCTCATCAAACAATCTTGGTAGATCTAACTCAGCTTGTGACTGTTCTAGTTTCTTTCTTTTTTCTGTTTGCTTTCAAATGCAGGAAAGACTTCGGACATTATGCAGATGTTTGTTTCAGAGCATTTGGGAAGAAAGTTAAATATTGGAGTACATTCAATGAGCCAAACGTTGTTGCGAAAAAAGGTTTTATGACTGGAGAATATCCTCCTCAACATTGCTCGAAGCCGTTTGGTGATTGTCTCTCTGGTGACTCAAATATAGAACCATATATTGCTGCACATAACATCATACTAGCCCATGCAACTGCAGTGGAAATATACAAAAGGAAATATCAGGTAGATGTCATAGCAATAGAATCAAAGTGATTTTGCTCAGCTTTATAATGAGAAATAGAGGGAAATAAGACAAGACAGAACACATCTTTTAGTGAGATTTTGGGCCAGTGTATTTTGCAACATTTAACAGCAGTAACATAATCTCAAAAAAAAAATGCCCTATATATATATTCTTCAAATCTATATTTATGTGATGGTGGACAGAATTTTACTTTATCTATCTTTTTTCTCTTCTAGGCAAAGCAAGGAGGTTCTATTGGCATTGTAATATCCTCAAGTTGGTTTGAACCACTTAGGGATATTCCAGCAGATCGTTTGGCAGTTCAACGGGCTTTGGCATTTGACACTGCATGGTAAATTGATGGGTATTAGTGAAGAATACACTAAGCACTTAAACTATTCATATACATATTCTTTGAAATACATTATGCTCCATTTACGTAAATGAGATTTCCCATCATTTTCTGGTGCTTTACATAAATTTACCTTAGCATTCATGATATCTGAGATATAATAACTCATGTTTGCAGGTTCCTCGATCCTATCGTATTTGGTGAATATCCTCCTGAAATGCGCCAGATCCTAGGTTTAAGATTACCAACATTTTCATCTGAGGATAGAAGAAAATTGCAATATAAATTGGATTTCATTGGTATCAATCATTACACAAGTCACTATGCAAAAGACTGCATGTTTTCTCCATGTGAGGAAGGCAGCACAGAGTCAACTGCATTTGTGATCAGCACTTCAGAAAGAAATGGCATTCCAATTGGAACTCCGGTAAGAACAGAAGAACAACAGTACATTTCTTATGCAATAGAATTAATCGGACTAGGAGAACTAGAATAATCTTATGTAATGCGAGCTTGAAGTGACAATATAAAGCTTTTAGAACTCTAGCATCTCGCACCATTAAGACAAAACCATTTGATTTAGGACTTTTTTGACATGTCCCGGAAAGTCACTTACCCATTGAATCTTTTCTTGCAGACTTCAATGCCATCTAATTATGTGGTTCCGGAGGGTATGGAGAAGATAGTCATGTACACTATGCAAAGATACAATAACATCACCATGGTCGTTACTGAAAATGGTAAGTAATGAAAAAGCGGAAGGGTCAAATGTCATCGATATGGATTTCTTATTATTGCTTATATCTTCATCGATGCAAATTTGCATTTCCCATCATTTAAAAACGATAGTTTTATGATTGATTAATTGATCATCTAGACCCACGAACATAGCTACTCTTTTTTAATGAGTGGGGAAGTCTTGTTCTTCTGGTTAGCTAAACTATGGTGTAGCCTAATATTTTGGTGTGCAAATAGTCAAACATTTAGTCATGGTGCAAAAAGAAAAGTGTTGCATTTTCATCCTCTTCTCCTCTCTTTCCCCTCCACTTCTAACTCATAAACTCTGATTATTCCAATATCTATTGTAGTTTCATGTGGATTCTAATATAGATCTGCACAGGTTGCGCACAAGGGACTACTCGTAATGATCCAACAACAGATATGCTGAATGACAAGGGCAGAGTGGAATTTTTGCATAGCTACCTTACTGCTTTGACTAGAGCCATGAGGTGATTAATAATTATTAGGCTGTTTCATTGAAGAATTTTTTTTATCTTTAGACAAAAAAATAAGATATTTATAAACATTGATGTTACATCCATAAGGAGACTTGTCAAATGCAATGAAACTACAATGTGTATAAGAAATTAAGGACATAATAAACATGAGTGACTTCATAAAGAACAACATTTTGTAATGCAATTCATCTCTCTGATTTATAAAATAAAGAAAGTACTTCTTTTGACTTTGCTAACAAACTGCAAGTTATTTTCTGAATGTCATATACATAGAGAATTATTTTATTTTAAGTATATATGCAAAATATTTTGATACATGTTTGTGTGGTTGCAGGCAAGGAGCTGATGTAAGGGGTTACTTCATATGGTCTCTCCTCGACAATTTTGAGTGGCTCTATGGCTATACTCAAAGGTTTGGGCTCTATCATGTGAATTTCGAGACACAAGAAAGGACTCCAAAACTATCTGCAAAATGGTTCAAAGAATTCCTAGAAGGTCCAGAAGTAATTGAAAGGATGAACATAGATCTGGAATCTCTACGATCTATAGACTAGTCGATATGGAGTGTTGATGTCTTATAATGTAATATCTCAATTAATGGGCAGCATCTGGAGATATGGAGTTAAAGATGGTTTGTCCATTCATAATCCAAGCACTTTGCTTCCCTCAACCAAGTGAAACCTGTCAACCCTTGATTCTCACTGCTGGCATATTTTTGATGGCTTGGCAGTATATATTTGTTATGCTGTAACAATATTGCTTTCACAAATAACATAGTTTTATGTGAGACAGAGATATGCAACCACACCTTTTATGCTAGAGGGAATGACTGAGAGAGAGAGAATCAAGCAGTTCTTGGTAGGTATTGGTTGTTTACTCAACAGAAGAAGAACGGCAATCTGAGCTTTGTCCTTAACAGCTCAAATTTACGTGGTTCCAAGAAAATCTTGCTTTAAGCCATGACTGGCAATTATATACCAACAATTGGATGGAAGCCTACAATTCGCATTGAATGGATTGGTGATTTTGGATGACTTCTTGTCTGTTCTTCCCTCTGGAGAAAGATTCTGAAAATAATATCTACCATCTTGAGTCTCTTATCAATTTATGCATAAATAATACTTTCACCTTAAGAATTTAAAGATGCATAAGAAAGTTGTGAACTGAAAATGAAGCCAAGGGATTTGATCCGACAGGTTTTACATATAACATTTGTAAGATGAATGATTTGCTAAAACAAAGTCGTATGACAAGATCAGATATAAAATCACAAGGCATAAACATTACAAAACCCTGGACAGTTCCTTACCTTGATAGATGGAAGTCTTTGGAAGAACTACTATCAGCTAGTAGCTATATCAAGAGTTTGATCTAATAATTTCATAGTTTATCAGAGGTGGATCTTGGCACCTTCCTTGATTAGGAAGCTAAAACAAAACACAGAAAAAAGAACGTAATAGTTGACAAAGAAAACAGATAGAAGTTATATAATGAACCTTTCTCCATCTTCACCGCCGCGAACTCTATCAGGTTAAACAACAGCAGATTTATATCGAGCAATTTATTGTGTCACTTGGAATCACATCTCAAGACATTTATTAGCATTATAAGAATGTTTGGACTACAATCTGCCTACTCAATTCAGTTTTGGAAAGTAATGGAATTAAATATAGGTCTAAACTCTCTTGAAATTCACACTCTTGAACAGCATACCCTCCAATAGAGTTGGTAAAGTCACTGGAGGTTGACATCAATGGGTTGGGTTCAGGTCCCACCCTCACCCAAACTTTAATCGGGTTTCTGTCCTAATTCTCAAAAAAAAAAAAAAAAGTGCATATAAGCTATTTAAGAAAGCATTCAAAAAAAATCATTAATCTTCACTTGGTTCCATTTGCGTAGTTGAGCAACCAATTCTGGAGAATGAGAGTAGGGCATGAGAAGGCTGAGAACGGTTATAGCATTGCCAAGATTAACTGATGCAATTATGATATAAATTCAGTTACTTTCGGTGGTTGCTAAGTAAAAATAAAAAATTAGTGTCAAAAGAATAAATTTTTACCAAATCTAATTGCACAATATTAATTTATATAGAAGTTCAAAATAAAGAGATGCATAATTCTCTTAAGGACAACTTGGGGAATTCGAAATAATTTTCTCTTAACCTTTTGAAATCCGAATCTGACAAGAAAGGGCTAGGATTTTGTAGCCTCTTTCTGCTTTCTTGTCGTCGCCTTCTCCCGTGCTTCTTTTTCTCGAATCCATCCATGGTGGCTGTCATTACACCCAAATTGGAGTCCTCTCAAAAGCTTAGGAGTTTCTCTCTTCTTGGAAGTAGATAACCTATCAAACCCTAGCTCTTCTCAATTTCAGTCTACATCTATATCTCTTCGGAGACACCCGATAAAATTGAACGACACACTACGTCTATATGATCTTGTTGCCATTTTCTTCCTCGATCTAGGGCTCAATTTCACTCTTCTTTTTCCACTTTTTTAACAAAAAAAATTGATAATTTCTTCATACGATTCTTTTATTTAGTGTTCCTCAAAGATTTCATAGGTTTTAATGTAAGATTTTGTTTCCTTTCTGCTTTCTTTCACCATTCACCCCCTACCACGGCGGGCCCCCAACACCCACCTTCTTGGTCGTCTTCTTCGATGCATCCAGGTCGAGAGATATTTAGAGCTATCAATTAAAGAGGGCCAGGGTGGTAACTTCGAGCTTCACTAGTTCTTATAGAAGTTTTCCAACAATTTTGGTTTGGTGAAGTTAGAATTATGCATCTATTGTTTAGATGACCCATATCCTACCTTAATCCCAAGTCGAGATTATGGTCCATCTTTGGAAAATAATAATTCGAAATTACCAAAAATCTATGTAACTAACGATGCGATCTAGCTTCTCAAGATGCATATTTACCTGACTTCTATGCCAATAATCTTATTTTTTAAAAAAAAGAATAATTAGAAATATTTATACACACTATACCAATAATCTTGATTTTTTAAAAAAGAATAATTAGAAATATTTATACACACTCAAGTGTACAACACTGCTCTCGTATACATAAATTATCATTATCAAACTGCTTGGCTTCTGTGTGTCATGGCAATGGCATCTCACTCGTGGCATCGTTTAAATTTCAAAATAATGGCTGTTAATTGTTTTAAATTTATAGTGACCGCCATAGCAATTTTGGATCTCTTGCATTACATAACATGTCTAATAACAGAAATATAAAAAATAATGAACGCGTTAGAATGTTGTCATAATGTTCACCAGGACACGATCTAGGGTTTCTGTGGCATTCTTGATCTCTCTCCTCCTCATCCCGAGCTTCAACGGAGACTTGTGTTTCGCCGAGAACTGTTGGCCGAAGAACATCCAGGTCTCGCTCCAGGCTAAGTGGGTCGACACTCCATTGCTGTTGGAAGCCGGGTAGCCTTCTTCTTGAATCTTTTTTACATTAATGCGTTACTTTTCTGGATTCCTTTTGGATATATATGCACGATGAACTTTCGTAATTTGGAAAGTGAGGTATCTGATTAGATGTGTAAATCTTGAATGTTACTTTGATCTATTCTTTGTTCTTTTTTCGCTAAATAATTGAATTCATGACATTGTCAAGATCTTGTTGATTTTTTATTTGGAAGAAAGGATTGGTGCTCGCTGGGTATGAACATACTTGATCTTCTTTTATTGTTAGGGAGCGATTGGCCTGCCCTCCATTATTTAGTTATAAAATTCATATGCTACTTTTATTTGATCCTCTATTGATGTTTTCCCCTCTTAACTGTAAGTTGTGTCGCCAACAATAAACTTAATCTTGCCTATAAGATCGAGTTTTTCTGATTTTGTAAAGAAAGTCAAGGAGTTGGTATGAACTTATGTATCTCTGATTGCAAATGGTGTTAGCGATAATCTGGCATTGAGAATATCCCTTTATTTTAGGAAGAAGGCTTGGGAAATCTGCTGGTACAAGTGTAATAATTAACTTATCAAAAAGTAGGGGACTAAGATTTTCTTTTCCCCTTCCTGAACAAATGAAATTCCAAAGAAATTCGAAAGTAGGCTTGCCTGATGGAATCTGGATGCTTGCCCTAGCCAAGAACTGTCTGTTGGTGGTAAGTAAAGGTGTGAGTAACTGAGAAATCAGTGACTGTGTTGTTCTCTTGCATGATAATTTTTGTTTCTGCTTTCAGTTTATAGTTGCATTGTTGGCACTGGTGTATGACGCATTGTTGGCATTGATGTATTATTTTGCTTGTTATTTGTTTTTTAAGTTTATACTTTCTTTGGTTAAGGAGCACCTCAGTTTGATAGGTTACTAAAGAATTGTTACAACATATATCAACAGAGAATTGCTCTCTAAGGAACGGAAAAACCTGTTTTGGGAGTTTACTGATCTCTGGTTAGAACCAGATAAAGGCTCAGATTGTTTGACAGCCAAATGCTGCATTCACAAAATTGTCCATGATGGGCGCTTGCTTCTAAGTGAACCCTTGGGATCAGTTTTTGAATTTTCTCTTATGCTTCGGTTAGCATCTCCTCTACTAGTGCTCTACTGGCAGTTCGCAGAGGATTTTTTATCTTCTTATCCTTCTGACGATGAAACCAACTCAGAACATGTTATGGGAGACTTGTCAGAGCCAATTTCAAGAGTCAAGGCAGAGCCTTTTCTCATATGCAGAAACCTGTGAATCCCTGGAGGAAGTAGTTGCTGGGTAGATACTGGTAGTGCACTATTGTTCAATGTTACTGATCTTCTTTCATGGCTTGACACTTCAGCCAAACTGTAAGTCATATCCACCTTTTCTGTGGCTTTGTTGTATTTCTATTTCTGTTATTGCAAATCTTGTTGATCTTTTTTTCCTCCTTGTGATATAGTGAGGTTTTATGTTTATTTGGATTTCATCAGAGCTGTGGGATCTGCTGAGTAGGCTGAACTTTTTGATTTTGATCACATATATTTTGGTTCAAGTATTGCCAGTCCAGTTGCTATTCTATATGGAGCTCTTGGACCAGAATGCTTTAAAGAGTTTCATGTTACCTTGGTGGAAGCATCAAAAAAAGGTATTAACTAATGAATCGTTATTTATTTTATATGAACAACAGTGAACACATTCCTGTCCCAGTTAGAATGAGATGGCATATTGCAATTAACAAGGCACATACACATTCCTGTCTCAGTTAGATTAAGATGGCATGTTGTTAAGAAAAAAACTGCAAAACCAATCTCTTTCCTTGCATGAGATATGATCACTCAATAAAATTTAAACTCACTGATTGTTCCATTGATTTGTCCTTAACATGCTCATTAGTTTTCTACATCAAATTTTAATGAAATTTAGCACATCTAGTGTTATCATGGAAGATTTACAATTACTTGATTAAATGAAACTTTTGATGTTTGTTTGGTTGAAGTGACTGCATAGGATGATTAACTCACAGAAATTTATGGGAAATAGAGAGGGAAAGAAGCACCGATGAGGAAGAGATAGGGGTGGAGGGAAACTTTTGATGCATTTTTGATCAAGGACATGAAATCAATGTTTGAGCTGAAATGGGTAGTCAAAGCCTGGACCAAGGAAGCAAGCCAGGTTTCCTGGATTGGACCAGTGAGGTACCAGTGCCTGGGATGCCCTTGGTACCTGGGTCTTTTTGAAGAAGTTGCAACCTGGTTGGTACGATTCTATGCTGACCAGCACCAACCAGGACAGGACCAGCACCAGCTGGTTCTGCCTGTTACTGGGTTGTACTGACTCAAAATGTTCTTTTTTACTCTCAATTTGTTCTCCTTTAGTTTACTCATAGATATCTTATATCATGTCTTGTAATGCCTTTTTAATATAATAATTACGGCATTCTTATCTATTTGTTTGAGGCCCAACCTTCAGATTTGCCATTATGTGGACTTGAAACTTATTTTTTATTAGTCATTTCAATCTTACTAAATGAAAACAACTTAACTTACAGTTTCATTTATTATGTTGGTAACTTTTTTCAGTTTGTCTGCTCTTAGCCATTATATTTACTCTCTTTCTAGATTCACTGTCAGAACTTTGCTGCCCTGTTCTTTTTATTTTTTGTTTAAATGTGTTTTCTGTTGTTCTTAGGGAAAAATTAAATACGTAGTGAGACCTGTATTGCCTTATGGATGTCAAGCAGCGAGCAGCTATTGTGGTGCTGTTGGTTCTTCGGATGTAGTAGGGTTGGGTATGGTGTGGAACTTGCTTTGAAGAGCATGGAGTACAAAGCTATGGATGATAGCACAGTAAAGAAAGGTCATTGCAGGACTTTCAGTAAAATGCTATATACCTAATTTTCAAATGAAGGCTTTTTCCTTCCTTATCAGTGTTATCCAAAATTCGCAACAACTGTCTTTTTTTATGCATTGAAGTTTCATAGGTTTTTTCTTGTATATCTCTTTGCAGACTTGATGATAGATATACTTTAATTTGTACTCTTCTATGCACCAGTTCAACCTGCTACTCCAACTGATGTGCCACTTTGGACCAATCATTTGTTTTTTGTTAGGCTTTCATTTGGATTACATTTTAGCTGATGTCATTGATTGCTCACTTCTCGTATATGTTGTGTTTAAGTTTTTGGAAAACTCTCAAGAAACAGTGCCTTGACGTTGTTGCCTATCACATTTGTACTCTATCATTTCTTTACTCGCTTTATTTAGGATGGTCGTGTTACTTTTGTTAAATATACTTTTTAATTCACCCATAAGTCACAGTAGAATTTTGATTTCTACAAACTAGCCAAAATGCTGTGCTTCCATTGAAGTCATAATATCTATTATGGAATAAATACACTAATGGGTGTCAATATGAATTGCTGTATGTGAAGCTTTAATTCACCAAAGTGATGGCAATTTCAGAGATAATACTAGAAATTTAAATGCTGTAGCATCTCTTAGTAAAATCTGCTCATGGTCTATGTTAAATTGTTATTATTTAAGCCTAAAAGCTGCCATTAACAAAGCCACAGAATAAACAGTCTCTACTTGAATGGTTTCCCTAGTTGTTTAAGTCTGTTTTATGCTGCTTAAATATGTTGAAATGATCTAATGGCCTAGAAGTTGCAGGTGTGTAATTGGTGATTATCTTTTGAGAATTATTTTGCAAAAAATTAATTTTATGTTATAGAATGAAGAAAATATATTTAGAAGAATTCAAGAATTGCCACTTTTACTCTTTAGTTTATTACTCAAAAATTGTTAGCAGTCTTGTTTTTTGGTCAGCCAAACACCATTGACAGCCCACTGGAACCCACTGTCTTGCAGTGACATTTAGGCAAAGCTCTGCCCTGTGGGAAGTGGTGTCTCTATCACCAGACTGACCAGCTTGAGACTATGAATCCTGTGCCATGCAACTAATGCATCTGAAAGAGCTCCATGCTTGCATGCATTATTTGATAGGTGTGCTTATACCCGCATGTGGGCCTATGTGCATACGCAGATATGTACGTACGTACGTGTGTATGTATGTATTAATGTATATATGTACACATATATGTATATGTGTGTATGTATGTATTGTGTATATTCCATATAGACGACATGCACAGACATGTGCCTTAGCGCATGCATGCACACTCATCTGTATGTGAGCCTGTGTGCATGGACAACACTGGCTATTATCATGCCAACCATTAAGAAATGGAGCTTTTTCTTTTGTATTTTTATTATTTTTTGAAAATCTTGCTTCCTTTATGTATCAAGAAAAGATTCATATAATTATGTCTGTATTGCAGGTTTTACTGTAGAAGATCATAGGACCGAGGATCTCAGTCCTGAAGTTAGAGGATTTATATTTTCCAAAATCTTGGTTTGTTCCCAAAGGCTCACACGTAGATGAGACTTAATGCTGTAATTTAATCTATTTTTACATTCTGTTTTACTTTATCTTTGCAATTTCAGGAACGCAAGCCAGAGGTGACTACTGAGTAATGGCTTTCTGGGATTATTTATTATCATCAACAATATCAGACACGCTGGAAGTTTGAGAATTGTAGGGTATTGGTTGTGATGATTGGTGCATGATAATAGCTGTATACAGCAGCTCATCTGTGCTTGGTTGGTTTGATTTTTAGTTGATGATCTTTCATGCCCACTTTTGACCAGTTTGGTTATCTTTTCTGCAGATTTAGGACATCAAACAGCACAAAGGATAGTGCATACATCAGACCCTCTACGGTCAATGCAAGAAATCAATCAAAATTTTCCTAGTATAGTTTCTTCATTATCTTGCATGAAGGTACAAGCTTCTGTTAGACACTCGTTAAATTTGTAGGCATATATGATATCTTTGTTATTTCTGTCAGCTAACATATGCTTAAGCTATATGCAGCTTAATGATTCTGTTAAGGATGAAATACTTGTGAATCAGCAAATGGTTCCTCTTGGCAAGTCTTTAATGGCTTTGAATGGTGCTTTAATCAATATTGAAGATATCGATCTTTACCTATAATGTTTTCTTCCTCCACCATTAGCTCTGATATCTCACCTTATTCTTTGAGAACAAACTGTGTTATGTCAACTGTGGGATTTGAGTGGTTGTACCTTATACCTTGGTTTCTCATTTCTGCAACCTTCTTTGCATTTTTGTTATGCCTTTATTTCACACTCTTTTACATTAAACTCCAGTTGATCAAAGATTAGCAAAATAGATATCATTTTAGTTCTTTACCTATTGGTCCTAATTAATCTATTCTGGAGTACCACTGCGGCTTGGTGATTCTAGACTTATAAGATGTCATATGACAAATGATCAGTCAAGACATTGTCTTTTTGTTTTTGAGGTCATCGTAGTCGCTTGCACATGTGCATAGTGCATAAGTTCTTACTCAAACACCATCTTTGAATCTATGAACTGGAAAAGCATGTTTAGCCTTGCTGATTTACTTGCCCTTTACCGGTCAGGATGTTGATGGAAGAATTTGGAACAGTTTGAAAATATGAATAATACGTTTGAAACTTTTTAAACTTGAGGATGTCTTTGAGATTGGCCCAAACTTGTGTTGTGTTGCTTAATCCAAAATTACCAATGAACACCTTGGCAATTTTAATATTATATAATTATTATGAAGGTTGTTCATAAAACAATCCATCTCTAGTTTGAAACTAAAATTTGGCAAACTATTTGCTCAGATTAGTTGAAAAAACCACATTGCATCACTACAAAGTACTGCCCATAGAAATAATATTCTTGCAAGTTTTTCATGTTCTATTCTTATGAGCTGTTCTTGGCAAACAGGCCCTCTAATATTAAGCTAATTTCTGTAATACAATGGGTTATTTGCAAATATCCCGTTATGGACTTTAATATAGTTATGGGAACCTATGTGTAGTTACAACACAACTTAAGGGACCTCAAAATAGTTCTCTCTTAATCTATGAGTCGGACAAGAAAGGGCAGAGTTTCCGTCGCGTCTTCCTGCTTCCTCCTTGTCGCCTTCTCCTTTGCTTCTTCTCAAATCCATCCATGGCGATTGCTGTTACTCCCAAATTGAAGTCCTCTCAAAGGCTTAGGAGTTTCTGTTTTCTTGGAAGTAGGTAACTTATCAAACCCTAGCTCTTCTCAATTCCACTCTATATCTATATCTCTTCAAGGACATCCGATAAAATTGGAACGATACTCTACATCTATATGATCTTGTTGCAATTTTCTTTCTTGACCTAAGGCTCAATTTCACTCTTCTTTTTCCACTTTCTTGACACAAAAAGTTGATAATTTCTTTATATGATCTTTTATTTAGTGTTTCTCAATGATTTTATAGATTTTAATGCAATTTTTTTTTTCTTTTTACTTTCTTCCACCATGCCCCCCACCCCCAACACCCACCTTCTTGATTGTCTTCTTTGATGCCCGAGTTGAGAGATATTTGGAGCTATCAATTGAAGAGGGCTAGGGAGGTTGCATCGAGCTTCGCCGGTTCTTATGGGAGTTTCCTAAGAATTTTGGTTTGGCGAAATTAGAATTATTTATCTATTGTTAAGATGGCCCATATCCTAGCCTAATCCCAAGACCAGATTTTGGTCCATCTGTAGAAAATAATAATTCAAAATTACTGAAAATCTATGTAACTAAGAATGCGATTTAGCTTTAAGACACATATTTACCTGCCTCAAGTGTGTGTTTTTGAGTCATAACTCCTGAAAGGAAACTGACTTTGTTTATTTGAAATTTGAATAGTCAGTTATGTCTTAATAGCACAGCTGAGACAAAACATACTGTTAATCTAGCTTCAATATTAGATTAGAACTATGTACAATTTATGCATAAGAAAACATAACGAACGGGTACCATAAAATTTATGTGATAATGACCTTTAACCAAGTGATCTGGCCATCAGGAACCATTACCATGAGGAAGACTCTCATTATGGATACTATGAAAAGAGTAGAAACTAAAGGATGTATCGAGAAATTGAGGGTAAGCATGATAGGGTTATTGGTTACTTAGATGTCAAAAGATGATAGATGAAACATTGTAGCATCATCCAGATTTTCCCTGTATCCCTCATGCAGAAATCTGGTCACCATATGCTTGTACAAAAAGGAAGTTTAACCACCGATACCCAAGGCTTTCATAGTCTCAGTAGCATTTTCTGAGAAATTATTTGACATTTTCTGAAGCTTTTTTTTTTTGCTATTTATTTTGGTGATGGCAGATGCTTAAGTTGGTTTGAAGACATGGTGGTTAGCTAAATATGATCGCTAGTTTCTTCGTATGCACCATTGTGGTCTGCTACCTTTACGTGGCATTGCCTTTTGCTGTGAAATGGCTATCACATTTTATCAGTTGTTTTCGCTAAAGCTGTGCTTTCTGTCACCAAGGGCCTAATCTTACTTTCAAATGGTCAAGTCATTAGAGAAAACATTACAGTGCCCGAGGAATCTTGAATGAGAACATGGGCATATCAATATTGAAAAGCTTTCTTTAATGTCCCGATATCAATAATGAGAACGATGAGATGGTCACATGTCTTGAGATATAAAAATTGGGGCTAAATAGGCTTTCTTTAAGGTAGTATGGTCGCAAAAAAATACTACTCCAGTTGAAAAAGCCTTTTTAGGCTCACATCATCATGTATTTTGAATGACTTCCAAATTTGCAGAAGGATATGGTAGGCTTATACTTGCTCCTAAGTAACATCTTTAGAAAATCCTTACGGGACTTAGATACGGCTGCTGAGCTGCCTGTATCATTTACTGGCTACAATGTTGGTATTACAGTCTTAGTCCTAGCAAGATATATAGCTGCCGGTGCAAAGTCTATTTGGTTTGAGATCATAACCCGACAAATTTCAGCATTTGTGTTCAATTAATTCGCTTTGAAGGGAGCTTAAAAATTCACTTTTGTTGGCTTCATTTTCATGAAACATTTCATTAGAATATTAGCAAGTAAAAGTAATTACGAACTTTTTTATATTTAAATGCATTGCTGCCAAGATGCAAATATAATGTATCAGTTGGTGAATCTCATGGATTGTGAAGTGCTGGGTCAGCTTGAAATAGTGAAGTGAAAAATGACTAGCAGCAGTAATGCGACGAATAGACTCGTTGGCCTTAACCAACCTTTACGTTGGACCAAAGAGAGTTAAGAATAAGCCTGCAAAACTATTATTTTCTTCGTAGAGTTTGAATAGTTTATAATCCATACTTAAATTAGGAATATTTCTAGTTCAGAGTATTTATCAGAGAAATTACTTTGGGTGGCTTTTGTCCGGAAGACTTTGATTCCATGAGGATGTTTTGGCATCATGACGCCATTTTCTAGGATTTTTACATGTCTGTTGACATGTCTTCCGTGTCGTGTCCTAATAATTTAGTTATATCTTTTATTGGCGAAGGATTGTTTTGTCTTCTTCATAGATTCCTCAAATCTTTCTCTTTCCTTTTTCTTTCTTATTTTTTTTTCAATATTTATCCAACCTTTAAGATTCAGATTTTTTTAAAAAAAAACAATTAAAATACACAAATTGCTTATTCTTCTCTCGAGAGTCATACTAGATGTCTATCTCGCTAGTCCTGCTCGACCATACTTTTGTCAATTTGACAACTGGCTGTGACTGTGCATACAATTCTAAAAAGAAGTCTCCTTTGTATTTATAATTTTCTGAATGCTGCCATGGTTATATCACAAAGATCCATCACAGCCTTTTGCCTCCCCCCTCCCCCTCCCCCTCTTTTGATACTCATAGATCCATAAAAAAAATCATTCTACTTGAAACTACCACATGGATCATGGCATCATAGGCCATCATGACACTACATATAGAAAGAAAGGTAAAGAAAACAATCTATTTTGGGAAAATGGAGGAAGTGAGACTTCCCTTAAATTTGTTGAAAAGAGTAGTGAATGGGAACAATAGAGTGCAGGTTCGTATAATAGTGTTTCTAGAAGGTAAAAACAGAAAAGTGTTACAATAACTTATTACATTCAACATGAAAGAAATACATAAGATTTGTAGCTTTTAAGCACGACATCTATGTTAAAAACTCTACTAATTGATATAATTTAATTGAGTTCAACGGCTCGTGAATAGTTGGAATGTTGCCACTTATGAAGAAGTGATATATATATATATATATATATATATATATATCACAAATAGAATAGCTACAATAATAAGGACGACAAATTGGAAGAAAGACTTACCTGGGGCAGCATATCCAAATGTGCCTACAATTGTGCTCCAATTTGATAAATCAGATTTCAGAATTCTTGCAGTGCTAAAGTCTGAAAGATAAGCCTTGAAATCAGAGTCTAATAATATATTATTACTGGAGATGTCTCGATGCACTATGGATGGATTGCAGTCATGGTGTATATATGATAAAGCATGGGTAATATCTTTGATGATATGAGCTCTTCTCTCCCAATTCAATTCCTGTGCTGTTTCTTGATTACGAAGGATGCTAGCTAAACTTCCTTTCTCAATGTACTCATATATAAGAAATTTACAACCTGAACTGGAGCAAAATCCATGAAGTTTTACAATGTTACGATGTCGAATTCTGGTTAATGCTTGAATCTCGTTCTGGAAGCTTTTCTCATCAAATACTCCTTCCTCCAGCGGATGAAGTTTTTTAACAGCCACCACTTGTTCCATTGGAAGTACTACTTTGTATACTTTGCCATATGTTCCACTCCCGATGCAATATTTCTCATCAAAATTTTCGGAGGCATTGATGATATAGTCGTAAGCAACTCTTCCATCAAAATTCAATATAGAAAACAAATCGCCAATAACAACATCAATATCTTTTTTCTCTGTAGTGTTTCCTCTCCTACGAAGAGTAGTAATGATGATAGTAGACAAACCTAAAAGAGCCAAGTTGCCCAATATAGGAGTGATAATAAAGAGTATAATGTGGTTTTTAGTTGAATGATGAGTGCTTACAGTGGTTGATCCACAAGAAGGCAAACTCGGCACCTCACCACATAATCCCTTGTTATGGATTAACCACAGTGCTGGAGCATTTTGAAACAATTTGCTTCTCGGAACTGGGCCCTCCAAATTGTTGTATGATACATCTATTGATGACAAAC
>JAOXJJ010000481.1:1308589-1323902 GCA_025769935.1 Phoenix roebelenii
GGAGAAAATTAAAAGAATCTCCACCCTCCAAGAAGTCCATCTCCAATCCCCCTATCTTTCTTCCCGATGGCCCAGCTAGATCAGGAGTAATGTGAGGGAAGGAAAACCAAGACCAAAACCAAAAAAGAGAAGAGAGGCTTCGGGCGTGCATCAACTGTCCGCATGGATCTTAGAGGATGGTGGAAGAAAGATGAGGGGGGAATGAGTGTTTGTATAGCAGCAGCATCTTCCGATGGGAGCCTTCCTTGGGTCGGGGGTCTTAGGCGACCGTCTCGGTCGCTTAAGGCTCGAGCCGGCACTAGGTCGCCTAAGGCTCGAGCCGGCACCGCTATCTATTACTATTGCTTATGCATCGCAAAAAAGTATGCAGTGCAAGTCCACCATTTACTTACAATTATCTCTTGCATGGCATGACTTGCTTATTCTTTACCCGGTCAATCATGGTGGGGTGTGGGGCCTCATGAATTCCACCATGAGGACAACTTGGGGGTTTGACGGGGCCAGATATCAGCCCTTGCAACGCGCGCTGGTTCTTTGCTTGCCGTGTCTTTACGAAAAGCTTGCTACCTGCTCGCCCTATATTTCCAACTGATGATAGAAATATTTCCTTCCAGAATTCTATTAGATTACAAGTCTTCCTTCTTGAGTTAAAATTTTCGCTTATCCATTTTTTAATTTAAAACTAATCTTCTCTAACTTAAGAATTTCATGGATTATTCTTATTTTCACACTTTATTTTCATGATATCCCCACCAAACCTTGTCTCGCTTCTAACATCCCAACAATTCGTGTCATCTCTGACTCAAATTTTTTCCACCTTCTGGACTTAGAGACTCAAAGCTTCCGAATTAATTCAATGAGACGTAAAGGATTGCTAACCCTGGTTGCCCTCAAATCCACGGCCTCTCGTGAATAAATCAAAATCTGACAGTGGTGATTGCGATCACAGACGCGTTTGAGGTAGAAGAATCGCGGTATCGACCAGATTAACATTAACTGTGAGTAGGAAACTCAGTATGCATGTTTGCGCACAAAAATGCAATGCATAAATGCAAGAGCTGATGACAACTCAGTCTGGCTTGGGTGAGTAAGCAGGGAACTATGGGCCTGGCGACTTGGTGCGGGCCATGTGAAGAAAATGGGCCATGTGACAACTCAACCTTTAACTAAGATTTAGAATTTTTTTTTTTTTGAAAAAAATCTCACTTACAATACATTAATTGCTAATTCTTCTTTCAAGAGTCACACTAGAAATTTTTCCGGTTGGTCCAGCTCAAACATCCTTTTGTTCAATTTGACAGCTGGATGTGACCATATATACTATTCTGAAGAGAAAACCCTATATTTATAATGTTACCTTTGCATCTCGTGAATAAATCAAAACAGTATGCAGTGCAAGTCCACCATCTACTTGCAATTCTCTCTTACATTCCATCATGAGGACAACGTCTGCGACTTTGACGGGGGCTATGGATATCAGCCCTTGTAACACGGTTTCTTTGCTTTCCGTATCCTTCCAAAAAGCTTGCCACGTGCTCGCCATATATTTCCAACTGGTGTTCTCCAAGTCAAAGTCTTCCCGCCAACCAAGAAAAGACCAGAAATGATGACTTTGACTTTCAAGATTTACCCATGTCTTGGAAGGAAACAAGCTATGAAGTGGATGAGGTTTTCCTGCTCTCATCTTTGCTTCATTTTTTGCCCCTTCTTCTCTAAGCTGTAGCGAACCTGCTTTTCTCTTGGTGTTGGAGATGAGTATGCTTGTGGAGGGTATTAGTTTTGCACGTCATAATGTTCTGTAATTTTTTTTTATAGAAATAACTAATTATGAGTTGGTTGAGGTAGTATATGAAATCTATATGAAGCATTTCCAACATAATGCTTAGGATAAAAGCAAAAAACATATTTAATTTAATAATCAGTAGTTGTATCACAGCCATCCATCAAATTCTCCTGCTATTTTGATCATTTATTTGTTTTGCATATAATGGGATGGCAACAGCACTCATCCTTTTGGTGTGTGCAACAATAATCAGATCTTGGGAAGAAAAACACGCTCAATCCCAAAAATTTCAATGGCCATCGTAGGCATATGAAGTAGTTTCATTAATTTGGATTGCTACTTTCAAATAATTGCACCATGCATTGCATTGATTAGGAATCTCAAACATAGCACAGTATACAGAAAAAAGAACATAATATCTGACCAAAAAAATTATATAGAAATTGATTTGGACTACAATTTACCTACTCCATCAATTCTGAAAAATAATAGAATTGGATATGGGCCTAAACTGTCTTGGAATTCACACCTTTCAAGAGCATACCCTCCATTGGAGTCGGTAAAGTCATGAAAGGTTGATATCGACGACTTGGGTTCAGGTCCCACCCTCACCCAAACGTTAATCCTGTACTAATTCCCCCCCCCAAAAAAAAGGAAAAAGAGAAAAGTGCATATATGCGGTTTAAGAAAACATTTCAAAAAAAAATCATAAATCTTTACTTGGTTCTGTTTCCATAGTCTAGCAACAAAATCTTGGAAAATGGGAGCAGGGCATGGGAAGGTCGGGAACGGCAGTAGCATAACAAAGATTAATTGGTACAAGCATGACATATATTCATCTGTTTTTCTGTGGTTGTTTGCCAAAAAAAATGATGTCAAAAGAATGAATTTTTACCGGACCTAATTGTACGACATCAATTTATATAGAAGTTTTACATATAATATTTCTAAGATGAATGATTTGCTAAAACAAAGTCATATGACAAGATCAAATATAAAATCACAAGGCATATACATTACAAAACCCTGGATGGTTCCTTACCTTGACAGATGGAAGTCTTTGGAAGAACTACTATCAGCTAGCAGCTATATCAAGAGTTTGATCTAATAATTTCATAGTTTATCAGAGGTGGATCTTGGCACCTTCATTCATTAGGAAGCTCAAACAAAACACAGCACACAAAAAAAAAGAACGTAATAGTTGACCAAGAAAATAGATTGAAATTATATAATGAACCTTTCTCCATCTTTATTGCTGCCAACTCTGTCAGGTTAAACAACAGCAGATTTATATAGGGCAATTTATTGTGTCACTTGGAATCGCATCTCAAGACATTCATTAGCATTATAAGAATGTTTGGACTACAATCCGCCTGCTCAATTCAGTTCTGGAAAGGAATGGAATTGGATATGGGTCTAAACTCTTCTTCATTTCACACCCTCCAAGAGCATACCCTCTAATAGAGTTGGTAAAAGTCATTGGATGGTTTGGGTTCAGGTCCCACCCTCAAGCAAACTTTAATCGGGTTTTCTATCCTAATTCTCAAAAAAAAAGGAAAACGAGAAAAAAAATGCATATAAGCTATTTAAGAAAGCATTCTAAAAAAAATTCATAAATCTTCCCTTGGTTCTGTTTTTGTAGTCCAGCGACTAGTCCTGGAGAATGAGAGCAGGGCATGAGAAGGCTGGGAACGACTGTAGCATTGCCAAGATTAATTGATGCAACTATGATATAAATTCGCCTATCCCTCTATGGTTGCTTGCCAAAGAAAATGATGTCAAAAGAATAAATTTTTATCAAACCAAATTGCACAACATCAATTTATTTAGAAGTTCAAAACAAAAAGATCGAGACATTAATGCAACACAAAACACCTCAGATATGCTCCACGCCTTCAGGTTAGAAAGCTGATGGCAAACATATAACTTAATAATACTAAATCAACAAAAAAAAAGAGAGAGAAGAAAAGGAGCAAAGGGGAGAAGTTAGTAAGTGTAAAGAATTAGATAACCTGCTCCAGCATTGCAAGAATGACAATGGAACTTGAAACAGAAAGGTGATAAGGAGAGGGAAAAATTCTAATTTTTAGTTTATGGATAGATAGAGCAGTTAATTGCCTGAAAAAAAAAAAGACGAATATAAAGGAGGTAAAAAGAAATTAAGATGAAAATGAGCAAAATTCATATTTGATTTGATAAAATGTTTGATAGAAGAAAAAAAACCTCCACGAACAACATTAGTTGTAGAAAACATCTAAAAATATAGAGAATATATGAGATATAACTCAGATAGATTATGTCGAAGAGAATGCCTAAAACAAAGAGAGACATGAGGTTGATTGAAGCCTTGTATCCGTACCAATAAGAAATAGGGTGAAGGATTCCTGTAATAAAGTTAAGCTAATGTCGGGGCATGATTTACCGATTTGTGCTGCTTAATCCAAATTTACCAAGAACCCCCTTTGCAATTCTAATATTATAGATTTATTATGAAGGTTGCTCACAAATAATCCATCCCTAGTTTTAAACTACAATTTGGCAAACTATTTGCTAAGATTAGTCGAAAAGATCACGTTACATCCCTACAAATAACTTCCTATAGAAATAATATTATTCTATATTTTCTATTTTCTTTTATTAAGAGTGGTTCCTTGCAAACAAGCCCTCTAATATTAAAGTAATTTCTGTAAGACAACAGTTATTTGCAAATAACCCGCTGTGGACTTTAATATAGTTCTGGGAACTTGTGCGTAATTAAAGCACAACTTGGGGAACTCGACATAATTTTCTCTTAACTTTTTGAAATCGGAATTCGACAAGAAAGGGCTAGCCTTCTGTCGCCTCTTCCTGCTTTCTCATTGTCGCCTTCTCCTTTTCTTCTTTTTCTCGAATCCATCCATGGTGGCCGCTGTTACACCCAAATTGGAGTCCTCTCGCAAGCTTAGGAGTTTCTCTCTTCTTGGGAGTAGGTTACCTATCAAACCCTGTCTCTTCTCAATTCCATTCTGCATCTATATCTCTTCAAAGACACCCGATAATTGAATGACACACTATGTCTTTATGATCTTGTTGTCATTTTCTTCCTCGATCTAGGGCTCAATTTCACTCTTCCTTTTCCATTTTCTTGACAAAAAATTGATAATTTCTTCATACGGTCTTTTATTCAGTGTTCCTCCAAGATTTCATTAGTTTTAATGCAAGATTTTGTTTCATTTTTGCTTTCTTTCACCATTCACCCCCTACCGTGGTAGGCCTCCAACACTCACCTTCTCGGTCGTCTTCTTCGATGCCCATGGGTCGAAAGATATTTGGAGCTATCAATTAAAGAGGCCTAGGGTGGCAACTTCGAGCTTCACCTATTCTTATGGAAGTTTTCCCAGAATTTTGGTTTGGTGAAATTAGAATCATGTACCTATTGTTTAGATGACCCATATCCTAGCCTAATCCCAAGTTCAGATCTGGGTCCATCTCTAAAAAATAATAATTTGAATTACCAAAAATCTATGTAACTAATGATGCGATCTAGCTTCTCAAGATGCATATTTGCCCGCCTAAAGTGTTATGTTCTTGAGTCATAAATATTTATTTGACTTTCTTGGTCTTATATAAATATTTAAGATCTCTCTAATACATAATCAATGTGGAACTAATCACATTCTCATGTGGGTCTTTGCTGGTACATGATATAGAGCTAGTACGTATTATGATCATCTAAGCCAAAGCTTTGTAGGAGCCAACAATAATACCAATTTAGATTACATTGGCACTTAGTGAGCAATGAGGCCAATTTCTCTTCCTATACTAGATATTGGATTTACTTGAAATAAAATTATCCCTAATGACCAACTTCTTATAATTTTATTCAAAAAATAGTTATAACCTTAATTTTGCTATTATTATAAAAGAATTCTAGAACAAACAATTCACATTTCGCCCTTCTTTCATATAAAAGAGGTTGTATTATATTAATGAAAAAATTGTTGTCAAGCAAAAGATGATTGTAGAAATTAGTCATGTGTTAAATGGCAAAAATTGAAAGAACAAAAAAGGATTGCAGATTGAAGGATAACGACCAACTAAACTACTTCACGTGCATCTCAAGTGCCAAAGATGGTATGGATGTTCGTTAACGACATAATCACTGGTTTAATAAAATAGAGAGAGGATTGCACATAATCTTGATTTTTTTAGAAAGGATAATTTGAAATATTTATATACACTCAAATGTACAACTCTGCTCTTGTATTCACAAATTATTATTATCAAACTACATGCCTTCTCCCTGTCATGGCATCACACTCGTGGCATCCTTTAAACTTCAAAATAATGGTTGTTAATTGTTTTAATTTTATAGTGACTGCCATGGCAATTTTGTATCCCTTGCATTGCATCACGGAAATTTAAAAAATAATGACCGTTATGATGGATTATCTACAAATTGGGACGCGATAGGATGCTGTCATAAAGAACTCGGCACGTGTGTACCAAAAGACAAAAAAAAAAGGAACTCGGCAATGTTCACCAGGATGCCATACTGTGGAAAGCGGGAAAGAAAGCAAACCCCCGAGGAAAAAGAACTCACCACGTATCGTCATTATTTTTAGCCTTCCGATCGGCTTAAAAGCGAGGAAAGAAAGCAAACCCCCGAGGTATCAACATCCAACGGCTCAGATAAACCGGATTGTCTTATCCGGCGCCGAATATTCCCTCCAGCGGTTAGGGACATGATGTAGCCTGTTACCTAAAGCGGAGGGTCCGCCGATTGGACGGTCCCCGGAGTCTCGAATTTGTGAAAATAACTTGATTGGTTATGTACCCTCGCTGCTTGTACACCGCTCACCTTCGCTGTGGCCGGTCTCCGAGTTCGCGGCCAAGTCCACCAGAGCGTTGGATGCTCTCTCTCTCACCCTCCGCTCGGTGGAGATGGAAGGATATAAAATCTTTAACCCTAGATTTCGATTGTTTTCTCGCGAAGAAACCTCGATGAGATCTATCTTACATCGAAGCTAGGATCGGATTTCTCCACGCAGGTGGGAGCTCTTCTTTCCCAAGATTCATCCGGCCATGGAGCTCCGTCGCCGATATAGGGTTTCTGTGGCGTTCTTGATCCCTCTCCTCCTCGTCCTGTGCTTCGCCGGAGACTTGTGTTTCGCCGAGACCCGTCGGCCGAAGAACGTCCAGGTATCGCTCCGGGCTAAGTGTATCGGCACTCCGTTGCTGTTGGAAGCCGGGTAGCCTGATACTTGAATCTTTTTAACATTAATGCGTTACTTTTCTGGATTCCTTTTGGATATATATGCACGATGAAATTTCGTAATTTGGAAAGTGAGGTATCTGATTGGATGTGTAAATCTTGAATGTTACTTTGATCAATTCCTTGTTCTTTTTTCTCTAAATAATTGAATTCATGACATTGTCAAGATCTTTTATTATTAGGGAGCGATTGGCCTGCCGGCCCTGCCCTCCATTATTTAGTTATAAAATTCATATGCTACTTTTATTTGATCCTCTATCCATGTTTTCCCCTCTTAACTATAAGTTGTGTCGCCAACGATAAACTTCATCTTGCCTGCAAGATGGAGTTTTTTGGATTGTGTAAAGAAAGTCAAGGAGTTGGAACTGAACGTATGCATCTCTGATTGCAGATGGTGTTATTGAGAATCTGGCATCGAGAATATCCCTTTATTTTAGGAAGAAGACTTGGGAAATCTGCTGGTACGAGTGTAATAGTTAACTTATCAAAAAGTAGGGGACTAAGATTTTCTTTTCCCCTTCCCGAACAAATGAAATTCCAAAGAAATTCAAAAGTAGGCTTGCCTGATGGAATCTGGATTCTTGCCCTAGCCAAGAACTGTCTGTTGGTGGTAACTAAAGGTATGAGTAACTGAGAAATCAGTGACTGTGTTGTTCTCTTGCATGATAATTTTGGTGTTTGCTTTCAGTTTATAGTTGCATTGTTGGCACTGGTGTATGACGCATTGTTGGCATTGAAGTATTAGTTTGCTTGCTATTTGTTTTTTAAGTTTGTACCCTCTTTGGTCAAGGAGCACTTCAGTTGATAGGTTACTAAAGAATTATTACGACATATATCAATGGAGAATTGCTCTCTAAAGAACGGAGAAACCTGTTTTGGGAGTTTACCGATCTCTGGCTGGAACCAGATAAAGGGTCAGATGGTTTGACAACCAAATGCTGCATTCACAAAATTGTCCATGATGGGTGCTCTCTTCTAAGTGAACCCTTGGGATCAGTTTTTGTATTTTCTCTTATGCTTCGGTCAGCATCTCCTAGACTAGTGCTCTTCCGGCAGTTGGCGGAGGATTCTTTATCTTCTTATTCTTCTGATGATGAAACCAACTCAGAACATGTTATGGGAGACTTGTCAGAGCCAATTTCAAGAGTCAAGGCAGAGCCTTTTCTCATAAGCAGAAACCCGAGAAACCCTAGAGGAAGTTGCTGCTGGGTCGATACTGGTAGTCCATCGGCCGAAGAACGTCCAGGTCTCGCTCCAGGCTAAGCTGCTGTTGGAAGCCGGGTAGCCTTCTTCTTGAATATTTTTTACATTAATGCGTTACTTTTCTGGATTCCTTTTGGATATAATATGCACAATGAAATTTCGTAATTTGGAAAGTGAGGTATCTGATTAGATGTGTAAATCTTGAATGTTAGTTTGATCTATTATTTGGTCTTTTTTCGCTAAATAATTGAATTCATGACATTGTCAAGATCTTGTTGATTTTTTATTTGGAAGAAAGGATTGGAGCTCGCTGGATATGAACATACTTGATCTTCTTTTATTATTAGGGAGCGATTGGCCTGCCCTCCATTATTTAGTTATAAAATTCATATGCTACTTTTATTTGATCCTCTATTAATGTTTTCCTCTCTTAACTGTAAGTTGTGTCGCCAACGATAAACTACATCTTGCCTACAAGATGGAGTTTTTCTGATGTTGTAAAGAAAGTCAAGGAGTTGGAACTGAACTTATGCATCTCTGATTGCAAATGGTGTTAGTGAAAATCTGGCATCGAGAATAGCCCTTTATTTTAGGAAGAACACTTGGGAAATCTGCTGGTACGAGTGTAATAGTTAACTTATCAAAAAGTAGGGGACTAAGATTTTCTTTTCCCCTGCCTGAACAAATGAAATTCCAAAGAAATTCAAAAGTAGGCTTGCCTGATGGAATCTGGATGCTTGCCCTAGCCAAGAACTGTCTGTTGGTGCTAAGTAAAGGTATGTGTAACTGAGAAATCAGTGACTGTGTTGTTCTCTTGCATGATAATTTTTGTGTTTGCTTTCAGTTTATAGTTGCATTGTTGGCACTGGTGTATGACGCATTGTTGGCACTGGTGTATGACGCATTGTTGGCATTGAAGTATCAGTTTGCTTGCTCTTTGTTTTTATAGTTTGTACGTTCTTTGGTTAAGGAGCACTTCAGTTTGATAGGTTACTAAAGAATTATTACTACATATATCAACAGAGAATTGCTCTATAAAGAATGGAAAAACCTGTTTTGGGAGTTTACCAATCTATGGCTGGAACCAGATATTTGACAACCGAATGCTGCATTCACAAAATTGTCCATGATGGGCGCTCTCTTCTAAGTGAACCCTTGGGATCAGTTTTTGTATTTTCTCTTATGCTTCGTTCAGCATCTCCTAGACTAGTGGCTCTACCGGCAGTTGGCGGAGGATTCTTTATCTTCTTATCCTTCTGATGACGAAACCAACTCAGAGCATGTTATGGGAGACTCGTCAGAGCCAATTTCAAGAGTCAAGGCAGAGCCTTTTCTCATAAGCAGAAACCCGAGAAGCCCTGGAGGAAGTTGCTGCTGGGTAGATACTGGTAGTGGACTACTGTTTAATGTTATGAAACTTCTTTCATGGCTTGACACTTCAGCCAAACTATAAGTCATATCCACCTTTTCTGTGTCTTGGTTGTATTTCTATTTCTGTTATTGCAGATCCTTTTTGCTTCCTTGTGATATAGTGAGGTTGTATATTTTTTGGATTTCATCAGAGCTGTGGGATCTGCTGAGTAGCCTGAACTTTTTGATTTTGATCTCATATGTTTTGGTTCATGTATTACCAGTCCAGTTGCTATTCTATACGGAGCTCTTGGACCAGAAAAGGGTTTCATGTTACCTTGGTGGAAGCATCAAAAAAAAGGTATTAACTAATGAGCCATTATTTATTTTATATGAACCACAGCGAACACATTCCTGTCTCAGTTAGAATAAGATGGCATATTGCAATTAAAAATGTTGGCACATACACATTGTTAAGAAAAAACTGCAAAACCAATTGCTTTCCTTGCATGAGATATGATCACTCAATAAAATTTAAACTCATTGATGTGTCCTTAACATGCTCATTAGTTTTCTACGTCAAATTTTAATGAAATGTAGCACAGCTAGTGTTATCATGGAAGATTTACAATTACTTGATTAAAAGAAACTTTTGATGTTTGTTTGGTTGGAATGACCGCATAGGATGACTAACTCACAGAAATTTACGGGAAGTAGAGAGGGAAAGAAGTACTGATGAGGAAGAGATAGGGGTGGAGGGAAACTTTTGATGCATGTTTGATCAAGGACATGAAATCAATGTTTGAGCTGAAATGGGTAGTCAAAGCCTGAACCAAGGAAGCAAGCCAGGCTTTCTTGATTGGATCAGTGAGGTACCAGTACCTGGGATGCCCTTGGTACCTGGGTCTTTGCGAAGAAGTTGCAACCTGGTTGGTACGATTCTATGCTGACCGGTACCAACCAGGACAGGACCAGCACCAGCTGGTTCTGCCTGTTACTAGGTTGTACTGACTCGAAATGTTCTTTTTTACTCTCGATTTGTTCTCCTTTTGTTTACTCATAGATATCATATATCGTGTCTTGCAATGCCTTTTTAGTATAATAATTACGGCATTCTTATCTATTAGTTTGAGGCCCAACCTTCAGATTTGCCATTATGTGGACTTGAAACTTATTTTTTATTAGTCATTTCATTCTCACTAATTGAAAACAACTTGACATACAGTTTCCTTTATTATGTTGGTAACTTTTTTCAGTTTGTCTGCTCTTACCCATTATATTTTCTCTCTTTCTAGATCCACTGTCAGAACTTTGCTGCCCTGTTCTTTTTATTTTTTGTTTAATTGTGTTTTCTGTTGTTCTTAGGGAAAAATTAAATACATAGTGAGACCTGTATTGCCTTCTGGATGTCAAGCAGCGAGCAGCTATTGTAGTGCTGTTGGTTCTTCAGATGTAGTTGGGGTGGATAGGGTGTGGAACTTGCTTTGAAGAGCATGGAGTACAAAGCTATGGATGATAGCACAGTAAAGAAAGGTCATTGCAGAACTTTCAGCAAAATGCTATATGCCTAATTTTCAAATGTTGGCTTTTTCCTTCCTTATCAGTGTTATACAAAATTCGCAACAACTGACTTTTTTTTATGACATTGAAGTTTCATAGGTTTTTTCTTGTATATCTGCTTGCAGACTTGATGATAGATATACTTTACTTTGTGCTCTTTTATGCACCAGTTCAACCTGCTGCTCCAACTGATGTGCCACTTTAGACCAATCATTTTTTTTTTGGGGGGTCAGGCTTTCATTTGGATTACATTTTAGCTGATGTCGTTGGATTGCTCACTTCTCGTATATGTTGTGCTTAAGTTTTTGGAAAACTCTCAAGAAACAGTGCCTTGACCTTGTTGCCTATCACATTTGAACTCTATCATTTCTTTACTCGCTTTATTTAGAATGGTTGTGTTACTTTTGTTAAATACACTTTTTAGTTCACCCATAAGTCACAGTAGAATTTTGATAGGTACAAACTAGCCAAAATGTTGCACTTCCATTGAAGTCATAATATATATTATGGAATAAGTACACTAATGGGTGTCAAAATGAGTTGGTGTATGTGAAGCTTTAATTCACCAAAGTGATGGCAATTTCAGAGAATACTAGAAATTTAAATGCTGTAGCATCTCTTAGTAAAATCTGATCATGGTCTATGTTAAATTGTTATTATTTAAGCCTAAAAGCTGCCATTAACAAAGCCACCGAATAAACAATCTCTAATTGAATGGTTTCCCCTAGTTGTTTAAGTCTGTTTGATGCTGCTTTAATATGTTGAAATGATCTAATGGCCTAGAAGTTGCAGGTGTGTAATAGGTGATTAACTTTTGAGAATTATTTTGCAAAAAAATAATTTTGTCTTACAGAATGAAGAAAATATATTTAGAAGAATTCAGGAAATGCCACTTTTACTCTTTAGTTATTGCTCAAAAATTGTTAGCAGTCTTGATTTTGGGTCAGCCAAACACCATGGACAGCCCACTGGAACCCACTGTCTTGCAGTGACATTTAGGCAAAGCTCTGCCCTGTGGGAAGTGGTGTCTCTATCCCCAGACTGACCAGCTTGAGACTATGAATCCTGTGCCATGCAACTAATGCATCTGAAAGAGCTCCATGCATGCATGCATTATTTGATAGGTGTGCTTACACCTGCAGTGGGCCTATGTGCATACGCAGATATGTACGCACGTACATGTTTATGCATGTATTAATGTATATATGTACACATATATGTATATGTGTGTAAGTATGTATTGTGTATATTCCATATAGACGACATGCACAGATGTGCCTTAGCACATGCATGCACACTCATCTGTCTGTGTGCATATGTGCATGGACAACACTGGCTATTATCATGCCAGCCATTAAGAAATGGAGCTTTTTCTTTTGTATTTTTATTATTTTTTGAAAATCTTGCTTCCTTTATGCATCAAGAAATATGCATATAATTATGTCTGTATTGCAGGTGTTACTGTAGAAGATCCTAGGACCGAGGATCTCGGTCAAGAAGTTAGAGGATTTATATTTTCCAAAATCTTGGTTTGTTCCCAAAGCCTCACATGTAGATGAGACTTAACCTGGTAATTTAATCTATTCTTACATTCTGTTTTACTTTATCGTTGCAACTGCAGGAACACAAGCCAGATGTGACTACTGAGTAATGGCTTTCAGAGATTATTTATTATCATCAACAATATCAGACACGCTGGAAGTTTTGGGAATTGAAAGGTATTGGTTGTGATGATTGGTGCATGATAATAGCTGTATACAGCATCTCATCTGTGCTTGGTCGGTTCGAGTTTTAGTTGAAGATCTTTTATGCCCACTTTTGACCAGTTTGGTTATCTTTTCTGCAGGTTTAGGACATCAAACAGCACAAAGGATAGTGCATGCATCCGACCCTCTACAGTCAATGTAAGAAATCCATTAAAATTTTCCTAGTATAGTTTCTTCATTATCTCGCATGAAGGTACAAGCTTCTGTTAGTATGTAAGTATGTATTGTGTATGCATGTATTAATGTATATATGTACGCATATAATGTATATACATTAATACATGTTTATGCATGTATTAATGTATATATGTACGCATATATGTATATGTGTGTAAGTATGTATTGTGTATATTCCATATAGACGACATGCACAGATGTGCCTTAGCACATGCATGCACACTCATCTGTCTGTGTGCATATGTGCATGGACAACACTGGCTATTATCATGCCAGCCATTAAGAAATGGAGCTTTTTCTTTTGTATTTTTATTATTTTTTGAAAATCTTGCTTCCTTTATGCATCAAGAAATATGCATATAATTATGTCTGTATTGCAGGTGTTACTGTAGAAGATCCTAGGACCGAGGATCTCGGTCAAGAAGTTAGAGGATTTATATTTTCCAAAATCTTGGTTTGTTCCCAAAGCCTCACATGTAGATGAGACTTAACCTGGTAATTTAATCTATTCTTACATTCTGTTTTACTTTATCGTTGCAACTGCAGGAACACAAGCCAGATGTGACTACTGAGTAATGGCTTTCAGAGATTATTTATTATCATCAACAATATCAGACACGCTGGAAGTTTTGGGAATTGAAAGGTATTGGTTGTGATGATTGGTGCATGATAATAGCTGTATACAGCATCTCATCTGTGCTTGGTCGGTTCGAGTTTTAGTTGAAGATCTTTTATGCCCACTTTTGACCAGTTTGGTTATCTTTTCTGCAGGTTTAGGACATCAAACAGCACAAAGGATAGTGCATGCATCCGACCCTCTACAGTCAATGTAAGAAATCCATTAAAATTTTCCTAGTATAGTTTCTTCATTATCTCGCATGAAGGTACAAGCTTCTGTTAGACACTCGTTAAATTTGTAGGCATATATGAGATCTTTCTTATTTCTGTCAGCTAACATATGCTTAAGCTATATGCAGCTTAATGATTCTGTTAAGGATGAAATACTTGTGAATCAGCAAATGGTTCCTCGTGGCAAGTCTTTAATGGCTTTGAATGGTGCTTTAATCAATATTGAAGATATTAATCTTTACCTATAATGTTTTCTTCCTCCACCATTAGCTCTGATATCTCACCTTATTCTTAGAGAACAAACTGGGTTATATCAACTGTGGGATTTGAGTGGTTGTACCTTATACCTTGGTTTCTCATTTCTGCAACCTTTTTTGAATTTTTGATGCCTTTATTTGACACTTTTTTGCATTAAACGCCAGTTGATCAAAGCTTAGCAAAATAAATAATAATTTAGTTCTTTACCTATCGGTCCTAAATATTCTATTCTGGAGTACCACTTCTGCTTGGTGATTCTAGACCTATAAGATGTCATATGGCAAATAATCAGTCAAAACATTCTGTCTTTTTGTTTTTGAGGTCATAATAGTCACTTGCATATGTGCATAGTACATTAGTTCTCATTGAATTTGTTTAACCACTGATACCTAAGACTTTCGTAGTCTCGTAGCATTTTCTGAGAATTTTTTTTGACATTTTCTGAAGCTTTTCTTTTTTGCTATTTATTTTGGTTCTGCAGATGCTTAAGTTGGTTTGAAGACATGGTGGTTAGCAAAATTTCATAGCTAGGTACTTCTGGATTAGATGCTAGAACTGGCATCAAGAAAAAGGGAAATTGTACAATATCAACAAAGTTGGTTGTTGCAATCGACAAATATCCTCTGTAGTAAACAGAATCCTCCAAAAGCCTGAAGAGGCTCTTCCAGCTTGGTCAGCTAACATGAGCGGGTCTTAAGAGTGACAGGAATCATCCATGTGGCGTTCAACACAATAGCATCAATCAATTGAAGAACAATGACTTAATGAAGAACCGCAAAAACAAATTTGAAGAATGGTTGGCCAGTTTGTTATTGTTACATTTATTTCTGAAAAAGAAGAAGGGCTTTGAAAGAAGTATTGAGGTTTGGTGCGAGCATACCATTTCTCATGATAGAATACCAGCGGTGGGTGAAGAGTCTCTGAGAACGTGGACAGATAAAAAGTTCCAAGAACAGCCACAGGGAAACCTTGCTTCTCAGGGTAGTGCCTTTTTCGATCTGATTAAATGCTTTCAACCCAGATCCTATTCATTTGGAAGACAGGTTGGTCTAGGTCAGGTACGGTCTATTTGTCTTATCAACTATATTGGTTGGCTGCTCTCACTGGTTTTTT
>JAOXJJ010000481.1:1352184-1367761 GCA_025769935.1 Phoenix roebelenii
TTTCCCTCTCTTTTTACTACTTATAGATCCATCAAAAAAATCATTCCACTTGAAAGTATCACATGGACCACGGCATCATAGGCCATCCATCAACTGATGACACTACATATGAAAAGAAAGCTAAACAAAACAAACTATGCTGGGAAAATGGAGGAAGTGAGACACTTCCCTTTAAATTTGTTGAAAAAAGTAGTGAATGGGAACAATAGAGTGGAGGTTCATATAATGGTTTTCTAGAAGGTAAAAATAGAAAAGAGCTACAATAACTTATTCCATGCAACATGAAAGAAATACATAAGATTTTTGTGGCTATTAAGCACTGCATCTATGTTAAAAACTCCACTAATCGACATAATTTAATTGAGTTGAACGGCTCATGAATAGTTGGAATGTTGCCACTTATGAATAAGTGAGATATCCTTTGCATGGTTGGTCGTGCTTGTGGTACAACACGGATGCATGAAAATGCTATAATAACCAGCAGCAACACTTCTTTTACCATATAAGTTGCAGGAGGTGAGATGCGTTGATCTAATACATCACTAAATAGCATCTGCTGGACGTCTGATGAAGATAGGGATGAGACAAGATCACCTGGATGTCTTCCCATTATTACTTCTAATATCACTATACCAAAACTGTATACATCACATTTCTCATTCGCCCTTATCATGTACGAAAGCTCTGCAAAAAAATAGAGAAAGGAGTAGTCTTTTTATTTCCAATTTAAGTAATTTTTCTCAAACTTAACAAAAATACCAAAATCTTGTCTCCAACCTTAATTTATATATTAATTTTTGGAATACTTTGATTTTTGTAAAATAAATGTTATTATTGACTAATTAAAGTTTATGCTTAGTAATAGTTTTTATTTGTTTGCTTTCTTTAAATGATTACCAGTTAAATAATATAATCATCATTTGAAAATATTAATTATCTATAGGCACTAGTTTGCTTTTATTTAAATATCTAAGCTCCGGTATCAAGAGATTCACAAATGAAAGATATGATCATGATCATAGGTTTACTGAAAAATCTCTATTTGGCAAATATATACTAATCCTATTTTTCAGATGCACGGTAGGCCACATAAGACATTGAAATAGAAAAATAAAGAAAAGTATAAGAATATATATATATATGACAAATAGAATAACTACAATAATAAGGAGGACAAATTGGAAGAATGACTTACCTGGGGCAGCATATCCAAATGTTCCTGCTACTGTGCTCCAATTTGATGAATCATATTTTAGAATTCTTGCAGTGCCAAAGTCCGAAAGATAAGCCTTAAAATCAGAGTCTAATAATATATTATTACTAGAGATGTCTCGATGCACTATGGATGGACTGCAATCATGGTGTATGTATGATAAAGCATAGGTCATATCTTTGATAATATGAGCTCTTCTCTCCCAATTCAATTCCTCTGCTGTTTCTTGATTACGAAGGATGCTAGCTAAACTTCCCTTCTCAATGTACTCATATATAAGAAATTTACAACCTGGACTGGAGCAAAACCCATAAAGTTTTACAATGTTACGATGTCGAATTCTGGTTAATGCTTGAATCTCATTCTGGAAACTTTTCTCATCAAATAATCCTTCCTCCATCGGATGAAGTTTTTTAACAGCCACCACTTGTTCCATTGGAAGTTCTACTTTGTAAACTTTCCCATATGAACCACTCCCGATGCAATATTTCTCATCAAAATTTTTAGAGGCATTGATGATGTAGTCATAAGCAACTCTTCCATCAAAATTCAATATAGAAAATAGATCGCCAATAATAACATCAATATCCTTTTTCTTTGTAGGTTTTCCTCTCCTACGAAGAGCGGCAATGATGATAGTAGACAAAACTAAAAGAACCAAGCTGCCCAATATAGGAGTGATAACAAAGAGTATAATATGGTTTTTAGTTGAATGATGAGTGCTTATAGTGGTTGATCCACAAGAAGGCAAACTTGGCACCTCACCACGTAATCCTTTGTTATGGATAAACCACTCTGTTGGAGCATTTTGAAACAATTTGCTTCTCGGAACTGGGCCCTCCAAATTGTTGTATGATACATCTATTGATGACAAACTTGACATGCTTCCAAAAGATGAAGGAATGGCACCTGACAGATTATTGTGGGACAAGTTTAAAGATCTTAAATTTGTCAAACTTGCCAATTGTGATGGTATCTGTCCTCCAAAAAAATTATAGCTCAGATCAAGTAAATCTTGCAATCCTTTTAACTCTCCAAGTTGAGACGAAATGATCCCATCAAAGTTATTTTTGCTCAAATTCAAGATGCGCAGTTTAATACAACCCTATAATTGTGGTGGTATTGGGCTGCTGATGTTGTTGTTAGATAAATCTAGAATTTCCAGATCAGACAATTTTCCAAACTCCGATGGAATTATTCCAGATATTTTGTTATCACTCAAATTCAAGTTAAACAATAAGCTCATAGAACCTAACTCTCTTGGTATTTCTCCTGCAAGTTGATTTGAAGAAAGATCTAGGACTTCTAACTGAAACAACTTCCCAAATTCAAGGGGTATGTTCCCAGTAAGTAGGTTTCCTGAAATCTTGAAGCTTGTCAAATTTTCACAATGTGCCCAACTTGGTGAGATCTGGCCATATAATTGGTTGTAGCTCATGTCAATGTAGTATAGATTCGGGTATATCCCAAAGTCTTTCGAGATATTTCCTTGAAGTCTATTTCCTTCAAGGCGAACTCTAAATAAACTAGAGCAATTTTTTAAACTTCTTGGAATAGGGCCCTTGAAGTAGTTGCTACTTACAGCAAGATAGTGAAGTGCACCTCCTTTACAGATCTCTGAAGGTAAGTAACCAGAGAAATTGTTTTCAGATACCTCTAGGTCGATGAGGTTGGTGTGATTACCTAGTTCTTGGGGCAAAGAGCCTGATAGATGATTGATGTCGAGGTATAAAGTTTCAAGCATGGTGAGGTTTCCTAAAGTGGAAGGGATAGAGCCTGATAGTTGATTTTCTGAGATTTCTAGATCACGTAAGTTTGCTAGGTTACCTAATTCATAAGGGATGGTGCCAGATAAATTATTGGTGTAGAGGTACAAGGTGTCAAGCATGGTGACGTTTCCTAAAGTAGAAGGGATGGAGCCTGATAATTGATTTTTGTAGATAGCTAGAGAATGTAAGTTCACTAGTTTGCCTAATTCATGAAGGATTGTACCAGATAAATTATTGGTGTCAAGGAACAAGGTGTCGAGCATGGTGAGGTTTTCTAAACTGGAAGGGATGGATCCTGATAGTTGAGTTTCCCATATTTCTAGATTACGTAAGTTCACTAAATTGCCCAATTCATGAGGAATGGTGCCCAATATATTATTTGCGCCAAGGTACAAGGTCTTGAGTTTGATGAGATTGCCTAAACTGGAAGGGATGGAACCTGTTAAATAATTGTATGAGATTTCTAGATCCAAGAGGTTAACTAAATTGCCTACTTCATGAGGAATATTACTAGAGAACTGGTTTTTGTAAAGGATGAGGAATCTTAGGTTGGTCAAGTTACCAAGGGTCAAAGGGATGGGACCAGCAAGATAGTTTTCATATAAATAAAGCGCATGTAGACTCTTGAGCTGGCCAATCTCTGGTGGCAGTGTGCCACCAAGTAAATTTTGTTGGAATTTGAGAGACGTTAGCTCGGTCCAGTTGGCAAAGAAACAAGGAGGAATTTCACCAATGAATTTGTTTGAAGAAATGTCGATCTCAGTCAGGTTCGTGAGGCGGGCGAGAGCGAGGGGCGGATTGCCGGAAAGGCGATTATGCGAGAGATCGAGGGAGGTGAGAGAGGGCAGCGTGCGTATGCTAGGCGGGATTGTTCCAAACAAGTAGTTGCGTCGGAGGTGGAGGCGAGTGAGAGATGGAAGAGCAGAGAAGTTGAGGCCGTCGAGCTTACCTACCAAGCTCGCACGAGGTAGGTTGATGCCCGTGATCACAGCTCGGCCTCCATTCTCCATGCAAGTGATGCCATGCCACATGCACACGTTGTTGGGGAGAGACCAAGAACCGAGTTGCTGGGCGAGTGAGTTTTGAAGGGTGGATTTCCAATGGAGCAGAACTCTCGCTTGGGATTCAATGATTGAAGAAGCAGCGGTCGCAGCAACTGCCGTCGCTGATGAGTGGTGAAGAAGGAAGAAGGATAGCAGGAGAAGGCTGATTGATAGATGATTCAGAGGGAGGGATTGGTATTGGATTTGCCTACGACTAGGATCCATAATTAATATGGCTCTCTAGGTATTCCAATCGTGGTTTTTTTAGTTCTGCTGGTTGTACCGAAATGGGGATTCGAGGGCCCTATTTATAGACCCAGAAGAGCGAGGGTTTGGATTGGAACGGAAGAAGGCCAATTCGATCCTTCTAATCCTATTTCTATATGGTCATTAGTTATTGTTTAATTTTTCGAGTCTGTGTCGCGATGACTCTTGGGCTGTTCGCAAGTGCCGTTCGTTTTTTGAGCACCAGTGCTGTTTTTTATTTGATTACAGAGCGCTAGTGGCGTGTGAACCAAGAAAAAGGGCTCACCCAAGTTAGTGCTGCATCATGACTTCGACTTTCAGGATTCTCCTCTGCCTCAAAAGTGAATGCAGCGAGCCTACGCGACGTTCCAAGCCTTCCTATCTAACGGCTTGATTTTCTTTAGGTTGTTCGGAGCGCATGAAGATTAGAAGGCCAGCCATTGAGATTTAGACTGGTGGTTAGAGAAGACCATATGCCAAGCGTCGATGACAACTCAGTCTGGCTTGGGTGAGCTCTGGGTTTGAGCACTAGTGCTGTTTTTTATTTGATTACAGAACACTAGCGCCGTGTGCACCAAGAAAAAGGGTTTACCCAAGTCGATGCGGCACAACCCAATCGGTTCCCCTCCAACCCAAGTCAAGTGCCCTGTGCATCATGACTTCAACTTGAGGATTCTCCTCTGCCTCAAAAGTGAATGTTTACTAGATTTATCCAGGCCTTGCTAAGAAACAACCTATGAAGTGTATGAGGTTTTTCCGCCCTCATCTTTTTCCCATTCTCCTCCTGGGTGCAGTGAGCCTATGCCAGGTGCACCACATGGCGGTGCACGATGCCAATCACAGCCCGCTCGTTCCTATCTAATGGCTTGATTTTCTTTAGGTTTCCGGAGTGCACGAAGATTAGAAGGCCAGATATTGAGATTTAGACTGGTGGTTAGATGATTTTCTTCAGATGATTTGCCGGTGTGTATTCTCGACACTTGTAACTTTCTCCGATATAATTGAGATGCAGAGAGTAATGGTTGGAACCCCTACACAAGTCGGTGCCAGTGTTCAGTGAGGTAGGCGCTTCAGAAGCCAAAAAAAGCTTTAGATTCCTAGGGATAATGGAAGGATTAAAGTCCCGCATAGGAGTTTCCATAACGATGGCCGGTTAACTTGTGTGGCTGTGAGGGTGTGATGTTCCAAAAAAGTGGAAGGAACGGATAAAGCCTAAAAGACTTCGCAATGTCTCATCGAGTGCATTGAGAGAAAACCTGCCCTTAGAAACTGAGAAGAGAACCTCCTTCCCCACTTCTTTAAAAACTTAACCTTCCGTTAATTGGTGCCTACCCCATTTTCAGATGCTTTAGTCTCTTCTCTATGGAAATGTTATCATGCATTCATCTCTCTCCCGGCCTCCGTCTAATTTCTCTATCGATTGAAGTGAGAGCTTTAGTCTCTTCTCTATGGATCCCACAAAGTGGATTGTTTGGCCCTCCAACTGTGAAAAGGAGACCATCGATCGTTGTTGATGAATTTATATTAAGAATCAACCGTGAAGCTACCATTCTTTGTAAGCTTTCGCACCAGTAAAGCTGCAATCTTAGAGGGTTCGATTGGAACAGGAAAGGCCTTGAGGGTTTCAAGTTGACTTGGTTCGAGAGCGACCCATGCAGTCTGATGTTTTATCCTAGGTTTCTCCAACTCCATTGTGAGGAAGCCAAAGAATTAAGCTTAACAGCTCGATCGCAAAGATTCTCAAAGAGAGTAGACAAGTGGTGCGGATCCCACCCAAGAGCCTTCCTAAAATTGTATGCTATCTCCATTACCAGTTTGAAGGAATATGGTTCTATCCATATGATATTCCTCCTCTGCTTGGTTTGCATGCATCTCATATGCTAAGTTCCCGCCTCTTATTTTAAGTTGAGAAGTTTAGCTCATGATTGCATATCTTATAATAGGACTCCACATAACTTCTCCAAGGACAAATACTGGATAGAATGTAGTAACAGAAGAATTAATATCATTTATACATGCGGCATGGAAGAGCTACATAAGTTTTTTTGTAGTTCTTGAATACTAGATCTATATTCAAAAATCCACCAACTGGCATGATCTAATTGAATTGATCGACTCGTAAATAATTGAAATGTCGCCACTTATAAATAAGTAAGATATCCTTTACATAGTTGATTGTGCTTATGGTAGAATACTTATGCATGCAAATGCTATCATAGCCAGCAACAACGCTTTTTTTTACCGTAGAAGCTGCGGGAGAGGGGATATGTTGGTCTAACACATTTCTAAATAACATCTAGCAGACATCTATTGATGGTAAGAAGACAAGATCACTGGAATGCCTTCCTCTTATGACTTCTAATATTACAATTAAGCTGCAAATGGGTCGGGTTGACCCGTGACCCGACCCGACCCGCTTAGGTCCGACCCAATCAATTTTGGAGAACCTGTGGAGCCGAATCGGGTCCTAAAATTGGACCCATTCCATTTTTCGGATCGGGTCTGAGTTTACTAAATTCAGACCTGACTCGATCCGACTCATTTGAAATTTGGATAATTTTGGATTTTCAGTCCTACGATCCGACTCAAATCTGTAAAATTATTTGGGACCGCGGGCTACAGCCCGTTGGGGTGCAAACACAAGTTCTGAAGCCATGGATGGGTTGACCCGAACCGGACCCGAATTTTTTGGGTTGGATCCGTGTTATACATGAATTCGACCTGACCTGACCCGAATGACCTGTTGGATCAAAAATTATAGTGGTGGACCTGACCCGACCCAATATGATCTTTTATTGGGTGAGGTCTGGGTCCAAAATTAGGACTCGAATAAGGAACCGGGTTGGATCGGGGTCACTCATGACCTGACCCAACCTATTTTAATTACAATGCCAAAGCTAATCGGGGCTATTGTGGCTCGATGTGGCGGTTCCGGCTGCAAAAGAAAAAAATAAGGAAGAGGGGAAAACAAAGGAGGGTCAGCCCTATGTCAACCATTAAGGAGAGAGAAAAAGAGGCAGACCGATCACACCCTACCATAGAGGAGAAAGGAGAGATAGGCAATGATGAGACTCAATGGTGAGGGAGAAATCAAAAGAGGAGAGAGACACCTTGGCGAGACCCCAACATAGGATAGAAAGAGGTTGGCGGGGGCCTTAATGCTAGTTGTGCAGTTGTGCTCCAATGTGGCCATGATGCACGCACAGTGACCACATGGCAAGGTACTGAAGGGAGGGAGTCATGGTGACACTCAATGGTGAGAGGAAGCCGAAGAAAGGGGTGGGTTAGTGGCTTCAAACTAGAGGAGAAATAGGGATGCTTTGCCCCTTGATTACATTGATGCCTAGGTGGTGAATACGTCGGGATGCCATCCCGAAGCCACAGGACTATCGGGGCAGAGTGGCACCCCTGTTTACACCGCTTGCCCCATTATTGCCCGATAGAACTAGTTTGGTTGGACCGACTTAGGCTGGTTTTTTTAGTGCAATATTGTAACGACTCAAGACCTCAATCAAAAAGTTAGTTGGAAGGTATTATTTGAATTCATTGATGATATATAAATACCTAAGATTTCTTTGGCACAATCGATGTGGAACTAAGCACACACTTGTGCTTGCAAGAGTCCTCACATACTCTCCCCATTTAGGATCTAATGTCCTTGCCAGCATAGGGTCCAAATTCAGTCAAATCTAATCACAAATATCATGATCAACATATGATCAGCTCTAAAAGGATCGATGCTGTAGTGTTCATAGTTTATATAGGCTATAGCTTAGGTCCGTGCTCGTACCATTTATAACGATTCAGAACCTTATTCAAAAAATAGCTGAAAAGTGTGATTTGACTTTCTTGGTTCTATGTAAATATTTAAGATCTCTCCAATATATAATCAATGTGGAACTAATCAAATGCTTCTATGGGTCTTCACTGATACATAATGCAAAGCTTGTATGTACCATGATCATCCATGCCAAAGCCTTGTAGGAGCCAACAGGAATACTAATTTAGAATACATCAACAATTAGTGAGCAATGAGGTCAGTTTCTCTTTGTGGACCGGATATTGGATTTACTTGAAACAAAATTATTCCCATCCATGGTGACTAACTTCTTATAGTTTTATTCAAAAAATAATTATAACTTTAATTTAGCTATCATTATAAAAAAAATCTGGATTAAACACTTCACTTTTCGCTCTTCTTTCATATAAAAGGGATTGTATTATGTTAATGAAAAAATTGCTGTTAAACAAAAGATGGTCATAAAAATTAGTCATCTGTTAAATGGCAAAAATTGAGTGAACAAAAGAGGATTGCAGATTGAAGGATAATGATCGATTACACTACTTCATGTGCATCTCATGTGCCAAAGATGGTATGGATCGTCGTTAACGGTTATCTAGATATAATCACTGGTTTGATAAAATAATGAGAAGATGCGAGATTGAAGCTGAGCAACCCATTGAGCATTCCTCGTTACCTATATCTAATTTTTTTGTGAAAAGTTTTGAGCAATGATTCGGGCTTAAAATCGGCTGTTAGTTCTGGAGATGTTATTATGGAACCAGGCCACCAATCTGAGTAACCTTCCAGTGCCTTAATCCTGGATCCTGCTGGTTCCACCTTCACTGCTCTTGCGGTTATGGACAAGATTCTTGCTGTCCAATGCACATAATCTTGATTTTTTTTAAAAGAATAATTAGAAAAATTTATACACACCCATTTGTACAACTCTACTCTTGTATTCATAAATTATCGTCATCAAACAACATGGCTTCTCCCTGTCATCGCATCTCACTCATGGCATCGTTTAAACTTCAAAATATTGGCTGTAATTGTTTTAATTTTATAGTGACTGCCTAGCAAGTTTGGATCCCTTGCATTACCTCACATGTCTAATAACGGAAATATAAAAAATAATGACCGTTATGATGGATTTAGAAATGGGATGCGTTAGAATGCTGGGGTGAAGAACTCCGCACTATTCACAAGGACACGATGCGGTGCCATTCTACGTGCCAACGAGATACCGCGAATTTCATGTATTGTCACGCGACCTTGACCGTTCACGAAGCACGCGAACCATTTCAGCCTTCCGATTGGCTTAAAAGCAAGAAAAGAAGGCGAACCCGAATTTAGGTATCAACATCCAACGGCTCAGATAAACCGGATTGTCTTATCCCACACCGAATATTCCCTCCAGCGATTAGGGACACGATGAAGCGTATTACCTAAGCACAGGGTCCGCCGATTGGACGGTCCCCTGAGTCTCGAAAATAACTTGATTGGTTATATACCCTCGCTGCTTGTATACCGTTCACCTTCGCTGAGGCCGGTCACCGAGTCCACGGCCAAGTCCGCCAGAGCGTTGGATCCTCTCTCTCTCTCACCCTCCGGTCGGTGGAGACGGAAGGATATAAAATCTCTAACCCTAGATTTCGATTGTTTTCTCGCGAAGAAACCTCGATGAGATCTACCTTAAATCGAAGCTAGGATCGGATTTCTCCACGCGTGTGGGAGCCTTTCTTTCCCAAGATTCATCCGGCCATGGAGCTCCGTCGCCGATCTAGGGTTTCTGTGGCGTTCTTGATCTCTCTCCTCCTCGCCCTGAGCTTCGCCGGAGACTTGTGCTTCGCCGAGAACCGTCGGCCGAAGAACGTCCAGGTTTCTCTCCGGGCTAAGTGGACCGGCACTCCGTTGCTGTTGGAAGCCGGGTAACCTTCTTCTTGAATCTTTTTTACATTCATGCGTTACTTTTCCGGATTCCTTTTGGATTTAATATGCACAATGAAATTTTGTAATTTGGAAAGTGAGGTATCTGATTAGATGTGTAAATCTTGCATGTTACGTTGATCTATTCTTTGTTCTTTTTCCGCTAAATAATTGAATTCATGGCATTGTCAAGATCTTGTTGATGAACATATTTGGAAGAAAGGATTGGAGCTCGCTGGATATGAACATACTTGATCTTCTTTTAGTATTTGGGAGCGATGGCCTGCCCTCCATTATTTAATTATAAAATTCATATGCTACTTTTATTTGATCCTCTATTGATGTTTACCCCTCTTTACTGTAAGTTGCGTCCCCAACGATAAACTTCATCTTCCCTACAAGATGGAGTTTTTTTGACTTTGTAAAGAAATTCAAGGAGTTGGAACTGAACTTATGTATCTCTGATTGCAAATGGTGTTAGTGAGAATCTGGCATCGAGAATATGCCTTTATTTTAGGAAAAAGACTTGGGAAATCTGCTGGTACGAGTACAATAGTTAACTTATGAAAACGTATGGACTAAGATTTTCTTTTCCCCTTCCTGAACAAATGAAATCCCAAAGAAATTCAAAAGTAGGCTTGCCTGATGGAATCTGGATGCTTGCCCTAGCCAAGAACTCTGTTGGTGGTGAGTAAAGGTATGAGTAACTGAGATATCAGCGACTTTTTTGTTCTCTTGCATGATAATTTTTGTGTTTGCTTTCAGTTTATAGTTGCATTGTTGGCACTGGTGTATGACGCAATGTTGGCTTTGATGTATTATTTTGCTTATTATTTGTTTTTTAAGTTTATACCTTCTTTGGTTAAGGAGCACTTCAGTTTGATAGGTTACTAAAGAATTGTTACAACATATATCAACAGAGAATTGCTCTCTAAAGAATGGAAAAACCTGTTTTGGGAGTTTACTGATCTCTGGCTAGAACCAGATAAAGGCTCAGATTGTTTGACAGCCAAATGCTGCATTCACCAAATTGTCCATGATGGGCGCTCGCTTCTAAGTGAACCCTTGGGATCAGTTTTTGAATTTTCTCTTATGCTTCGGTCAGCATCTCCCAGACTAGTGCTCTACCGGCAGTTGGCGGAGGATTCTTTATCTTCTTATCCTTCTGACGACGAAACCAACTCAGAACATGTTATGGGAGATTTGTCTGAGCCAATTTCAAGAGTCAAGGCAGAGCCTTTTCTCATAAACAGAAACCCGAGAAGCCCTGGAGGAAGTTGTTGCTGGGTCGATACTGGTAGTGCACTACTGTTCAATGTTACCGAACTTCTTTCATGGCTCAACACTTCAGCCAAACTGTAAGTCATATCCACCTTTTCTGTGGCTTTGTTGTATTTCTATTTCTGTCATTGCAACTCTTGTTGATCTTTTCTGCTTCCTTGTTATATAGTGAGGTTATATGTTTATTTGGATTTTGCCAGAGATGTGGGATCTGCTGATCAGCCTGAGCTTTTTCATTTTGATCACATATATTTTGGTTCAAGTATTGCCAGTCCAGTTGCTATTCTATATGGAGCTCTTGGAACAGAATGCTTTAAAAAGTTTCATGTTACCTTGGTGGAAGCGTCCAAGAAGGTATTAATTAATGAGCCATTATTTATTTTACATGAGGAACAGTGAACACATTCCTGTCTCTCGGTTAGAATAACATGGCATATTGCAATTAAATGTTGGCACATAGCCACATAGATATTGTTAAGAAAAAACTGCAAAACCAATCTCTTTCCTTGCATGAGATGTGATTACTCAATAAAATTTAAACTCACTGCTTGTTCCATTTGATGTGTCCTTAACAAGCTCATTAGTTTTTCTGCTTCAAATTTTAATGGAATGTAGCACACCTAGTGTTATCATGGAAGATTTACAATTACTTGATTGTTGAAACTTTTGATGTTTGTTTGGTTGGAAGATTTACAATTACAAATTTCCCACAGAAATTTGTGGGAAATAGAGAGGGAAAGAAGTACTGACGAGGAAGAGATAGGGGTGGAGGGAAGCTTTTGTTGCATGTTTGATCAAGGACATGAAATCAATGTTTGAGCTGAAATGGGTAGTCAAAGCCTGGACCAAGGAAGCAAGCCAGGCTTCCTGGATTGGACCAGTGAGGTACCAGTACCCCTGGGATGCCCTTGGTACCTGGGTCTTTGCGAACAAGTTGCAACCTGGTTGGTACGATTCTATGCTGACCAATACCAACCAGGACAGGACCAGCACCTGCTGGTTCTGCCTGTTACTGGGTTGTACTGACTCGAAATGTTCTTTTTTGCTTTCGATTGTTCTCCTTTTGTTTACTCATAGACATCATATATCATGTCTTGCAATGACTTTTTAGTATAATAATTACGACATTCTTATCTATTAATTTGAGGCCCGACCTTCAGATTTGCCATTATGTGGACTTGAAACTTATTTGTTATTAGTCATTTCATTCTTACTAAATGAAAACAACTCAACATACTGTATCCTTTATTATGTTGGTAACTTTTTTCAGTTTTCTGCTCTTAGCCATTATATTCACTCTCTTTCTAGATTCACTGTCAGAACTTTGCTGCCCTGTTCTTTTTATTTTTTGTTTAAATGTGTTTTCTGTTGTTCTTAGGGAAAAATTAAATACGTAGTGAGACCTGTGTTGCCTTCTGGATGTCAAGCAGCGAGCAGCTATTGTAGTGCTGTTGGTTCTTCAGATGTAGTAAATTTGGGTGGCTATGGTGTGGAACTTGCTTTGAAGAACATGGAGTACAAAGCTATGGATGATAGCACAGTAAAGAAAGGTCATTGCAGGACTTTCACTAAAATGCTATATGCGTAATTTTCAAATGTTGTCTTTTTCCTTCCTTATCAGTGTTATCCAAATTTTGCAACAACTGATATGGCATTGAAGTTTCATAGGTGTTTTCTTGTACATTTGTTTGCTGACTTGATGATAGATATACTTTAATTTGTACTCTTTTATGCACCAGTTCAACCTGCTACTCCAACTGATTTGCCACTTTAGACCAATTATTTTTTTGGTTAGGCTTTCATTTGGATTACATTTTAGCTGATATTGTTGGATTGCTATCCTCTTGTATATGTTGTGCTTAAGTTTTTGTAAAACTCTCCAGAAACAGTGCTTTGACCTTGTTGCTTATCACATTTGTACTCTATCATTTCTTTACTCTATTTAGAATGGTTTTGTTACTTTTGTTAAATATACTTTTCAATTCACCCTCAAGTTACAGTAGAATTTTGATTTTTACAAACTAGCCAAAATGCTGTACTTCCGTTGAAGTCATAATATATATATTGTCAATATGAATTAGTGTATGTGAAGCTTTAATTTGACAAACTGATGACAATTTCAGAGATATCACTAGAAATTTAAATTCTGTAGCACCTTTAAGTAAAATCTGCTCATTGTCTATGTTAAATTGTTATTGTTTAAGCCTAAAACTGCCATTAACAAAGCTACAGAATAAACAGTCTCTAATCAAATGGTTTCCCCTAGCTGTTTAAGTCTGTTTTAGTTTGCTTAAATATGCTGAAATGATCTAATAGCCTAGAAGTTGCAGGTGTGTAGTAGGTGATTAACTTTTGAGATTTATTTTCCAAAAAATTAATTTTATCCTATAGAATGAAGAAAATATATTTAGAAGAATTCAGGAAATGCCACTTTTACTCTTCAGTTTATTACTTAAAAATTGTTAGCAGTCTTGATTTTTGGTCAGCCAAACACCATTGACAGCCCACTGTAACCCACTGTCTTGCAGTGACAATTAGGCAAAGCTCTGTCCAGTGGGAAGTGGTGTCTTCATCACCAGACTGATCAGCTTGAGACTATGAATCCTGTGCCATGCAACTAATGCATTTGAAAGATCTCCATGCATGAATGTATTATTTGATACATGTGCTTATACCCGTGTGTGTGCCTATGTGCATACGCAGATACGTACATACATACGTGTGTATGTATGTATATATGTACATATATATGTATTTGTCTGTATGTACGTATTGTGTATATTCCATATAGACAACATGTGCCTTAGCGCATGCATGCACACTCGTCTGTATGTGTGTATGGACAACCCTGACTATTATCATGCCAACCATTGAGAAATGGAGCCTTTTCTTTTGTATTTTTATTATTTTTGAAAATATTTCTTCCTTTATGTATTAAGATAAGATTCATATAATTATATCTGTATTGCAGGTGTTACTCTAGAAGATCCTAGGACTGAGGATCTGAGTCAAGAAGTTAGAGGATTTATATTTTCCAAACTCTTGGTTTGTTCCCAAAGCTTCACGCGTAGATGAGATCTTAACCAAGTAATTTAATGTATTCTTACATTCTGTTTTGCTTTATCTTTGCAACTGCAGGAACGCAAGCCAGAGCTGACTACTGAGGTAATGGCTTTCAGGGATTATTTATTATCATCAACAATATCAGACACACTGGAAGTTTGGGAATTGAAGGGTATTGGTTGTCATGATTGGTGCATGATGATAGCTGTATACAGCATCTCATCTGTGCTTGGTTGATTTTATTTCATTTGAAGATCTTTTATGCGCACTTTTGACCCGTTTGGTTATCTTTTCTGCAGATTTAGGACATCAAACAGCACAAAGGATAGTGCATGCATCAGACCCTCTACAGTCAATGCAAGAAATCAATCAAAATTTTCCTAGTATAGTTTCTTCATTATCTCGAATGAAGGTACAAGCTTCTGTTAGACACTCGTTAAATTTATAGGCATATATGATATCTTTGTTATTTATGTCAGCTAACATATGCTTAAGCTATATGCAGCTTAATGATTCTGTTAAGGACGAAATACTTGCAAATCAGCGAATGGTTCCTCCTGGCAAGTCTTTAATGGCTTTGAATGGTGCTTTAATCAATATTGAAGATATTGATCTTTACCTGTAATGTTTTCTTCCTCCACCATTGGCTCTGATATCTCACCTTATTCTTAGAGAACAAACTGGGTTATATTAACTGTTGGATTTGAGTGGTTGTACCTTATACCTTGGTTTCTCATTTCTACAACCTTCCTTGCTTTTTGTTATGTCTTTATTTGACACTCTTTTGCATTAAACACCAATTGATCAAAGCTTAGCAAAATAAATAATATTTTAGTTCTTTACCTATTGGTCCTAACTGTTCTTTTTTGGAGTACCACTTCTACTTCATGATTCTAGACTTATAAGATGTCATATGACAAATAATCAGTCAAAACATGCTGTCTTTTTGTTTTTGAGGTCATCATAGTCACTTGCACATGTGCATAGTACATAAGTTCTTACTCAAACACAATCTTTGAATCTGACGTGGAAAAACATGTTTAGCCTTACTGATTTACTTGCATGTATCATTCATGTTTCTTGGCAGCCAATGGTCCTCCCAATTTATGTTGGGATGCAAATGAGCCAAGTAGCTCGTGAGTTGCTCGAGCTCGACTCAACTCCAAGCTTGACTCGACTTGACTATTACCGATCTCGAGTCGGGCTCGAGTAGCAAAATACTCGACTTAAAGGCTTGCGAGCCTAATCAGCT
>JAOXJJ010000481.1:1371189-1437507 GCA_025769935.1 Phoenix roebelenii
AAATAATGTAGGGGAAAGAAATTTTACCTTATTTAGTTTTTGCTGGATTTTTCTTCAAGAAAAACGACGCTCTCCGATCCTTCTAATTTTTTTTCACGCTTTTGTCTTTGTCTTTCTCTTCTTTTCCTCCTCCTTTCTCTCTGCCTTTCCTTCACCTAAGCTGACGGATTTGGTTTTAGCATTCGGTCGGCTTTTATAGCCAATCGTTGAGGCACTGTGGCACTTTGAAAAGTGCCACATTTTGCCACAACGCGGCACTTTTGAAGTGCCGCACCGGCACTTTCAAAGTACCTCTGGCCAACCAAAGGCACTTGAAAAGTGCCACAGCGCTGATACTAATTTTCAGCAGCGAACCGGTGCGAACCGGCTCGGTTCGCAGGGCCGGTTCGCACCGGTTCGAGCTCCTACCAGTGTGAACCGCTCGGTTCGCACCGGTTCGAATATGTACCGGTGCGAACCGGCTCGGTTCGCACCGGTACGAAGCTCAAATCGTACGGTTCCAGTCGGTACCGGTCTGGTACGGGTCGGTTCAGCAGATCCTGATTTTGAACATTTTCTTTGCATTCTTTGCTTGCCAAACAGCATCTAAAACTGAGCCCTGTATAGTGCTTACTTCTGTCCTACTTTACAGAGTCGTCTCAATGCATTTGTTTTTGTAAATTCATTTTGCCTTCTTTCTCATCTGAGCCTTCAGATGACCTATATAAATAATTTTAGCTCAGTTTTACTGTCAAAGAGGCATCCTAATGCATGTTCCAAACCTCTCTATCGTGCCATCTGCCTTATGCTTTTCTCTGTCATCCACCAGGTCCACCGAAGTTGCTTATTCCCCTCCCCTCATGTTTAACCATAGCCATCCACCCAACCAACCGTCCCTTTTCCGGATTCAGAAACTGCTATACAGTCCCATGCATCTCATGCGAGGTTGCAGCTCTCTGCTCAACGTTCTATCACTGCCTTGGCTTAAATTATCTTACAAAATTGCTGCATGTTAGCTCAAATTCATGTTTAAGGTTAGACATGTCAGAATCTCGCTCTGTACCAGTCAATTATTAAATTTATATATGACTCAGGCGGCTAAACTAACCCTAATTGTGTTCTTTAAGTTGAACTTCTAAGTTCTTCTGACTTCTTATCAAGTGACACATGTGCATTCTACTTTTTCCTTATATATTCAGTTTTCTTGAAACAATGTCTTTGCAATTGATCAATGCTAAAACTGTTTCAGCTTCCTCAAAATGCAATTAAGAAGCTGTTGACAGCAACACCACCTTTGGAAATTAATGCCTTTCGTGTTGACTTCCGTTCTGCTCATGTTCATTATCTGAATGACTTGGAGAAAGATGTCATGTACAGACGATGGCGAAGCAACATCAATGAGGTATCTTTTTCATTCTTTTCCTTGAGTTTGTGAACACAAGAGCAAAAGGTCAAATGTTTGTATCAGGTTTTTTTGTACAGGAATAGAATTTCTCTTATATGACTTATTTATTTGACATTACCTATTTCTGTTTCTGTAGATATTAATGCCGGTCTTCCCCGGTCAGCTTCGCTACATACGTAAAAATTTGTTTTATGCTGTTTATGTACTTGACCCTGCTACAGCTTGTGGAGCCGAGGCATGTTCCTTTGTTTAGTTTGTCAGTCATTCCTGAATTTAACTTCTCAAACTTTCTCTTTGTTTGGTTTCTTAATGTGAAATTTTGCTCTCTCTGATATATCTGACATGAATATTTTTTGATTTCCTGGGGCTTTACAGACCATCGACATGATTCTCTCTCTCTATCAGAATAGCGTCCCAATGAGATTCGGGGTGATACTATATTCTTCAAAACTTATTAAGAGTCTCAAAGAAAAGGACAGCAATCTTCCCATGTCTTCAGTTGACAATGACACAAAAAATGGGGAAGATATTTCAAGTTTGGTAATTTGTTCTTTCCTATTGTAGTCTTCTACACTGAAGTTGGAACTCCTGCTCGATATTTATTAGAAGTTAAATACATGTTGGATGCTAGCAGTATTTGCATTCAAATATGATGACATTTATTGTGCTTTATCCTTATTCAGTCTTAGAAAATCTTAGGGAAATCTTACAGTCCTGTAATATATTACCTTAATGTACTGATTATTTGCTATAATGTATTTGGAATTTTTAAATGCTTAATTAAATTAACTAGGTTTTCATTTTTCCATGGCTGGTAATCTACTTGGTGATTACCTTCATTATTTGATGTTATATTGTTTGTCAAATATTCGTATTAACTTCATTCAAAGATATAGAATGGGCTCGTTTTTTGTGCTTTTGCTTTTTTTTTTTTTGATGGTTTCTAGTTAATGAACAGCATCTTTATACTTGTCAAGTAACCAATTGAACCTAAAAGTCTAAACTGACAAGAAAAGGTTTAACAATGTAGAGCATGCATAACACCCCACTTCATGCCCAGTCTGGAGCACACATGTGGAGATGATCGAGGGCAAGATAACAGCCAGGGGAATTAAGTAAATAATTGGCATGGAGGATATTCAAACTTGTCACCTCTTGCATATCTGAGCTCTGATACCATATTAGCTCACAAATTGACCCAAAAGCTGCGAGGGAAAGGGTCAACAATGTATAGCAGGCCTAAGTCCTACCAATACTATCTGTTTTTTATTTCAGTGAACTAGTCAGATCATCCACTCGATACCCCAGCCTTCCAACCACCCCAAAAGATAGTTCAAACCTGACCTATCTGGGCTCCTTAGGCCTAGGTAGGCTTTTCAGGTGCCTATTGTTACCGCTGTGCTGCCTAGACCTGCTTGGTTGGGGCAGTATGGAGCAACATTGCTTCCACTTATTCATTTATGCCTGTTATTAAGCTTTTGTAGTAGTGAAAATGTAATAGGAGACCATCTCAGAACACAGTAAAAACTAGATCCTTGATCTTCTTGTTATGCATGACCACTGTATCATCTGCATATTAAAGATGCAACACAGTTGCCAAGACCACCTTTTATAAATTTTGGATAATTAGAATTGGAAATGCATTTTGAGTAAAAAAATGTTAAGAGTTACCTTCTCATATGCCTTCCAGAAAGCCCGAGTTTTTGAGTTCTCCATCTTTTGCATGTGATCATCATTTCGGAAAAGGTAAATTGCTGTCGATGAAAGTATCCTAAATATCTCCTTTTGGGATGTTCATTGCAGGAGTTCCAGTTTCACCAGGAGACGGTACTCTATTTTCTTATACTATTTCTTTGTGTTATGACTATTTCTTCTGTATTATCTTGTAAGAGTTGAAATTCTTAACATGTATTCCTTTCTATTGAGGGACGCCTTTCTTCCTTATGTTTTTTAAGCTAACGTTTTCATGAAACATCTGAGCTTTAAGACAAGCTTTTATCTTGTCATCCCTACCTAGTCACGTCCTAGCTCTTCTGAGTGATTCTTATATTAAATTCATGAACAGTTTGATGTGTAGTCTGACTCATTTGATGTCTTTCAATGGATTTTATTTCCTGCATGCGAGCCCCTCTTCTTTGTTGACTAATAATATGGTGTTCCATAGTCATTAACTCTCCTTAACCATAATACAAAGCTTACTGCCATTGGTTGCATGGATGTCATCCATATTTGTCGCTGGAATATTTGAAAATCTGATAGTCAATGATGTTTACCGTGATGATTGAGCCATGCTAAACTTATTACAAACTTAAGAGTTTTAACAGATGGCAGCTTTTCACCATAATGAAGCTCTAGCACAATTGTTAGTGAATTTCTATGATTTCAGCTATTTTGGTTCCAGATTTTGTTATGGCTTCTCTATCTTTCTTATTGACTTTGATACGGCTTATTGATCATATGCACTGCTCTTTTTTGCATGATGTCATAGTATAACTTACAGCTGTTTATTTCTATGTACAGGCAACTTCTTTCTCTCTCTCCCTCCCTCTGCTTGTTCCCATCTCTCCTCTTCTGCTGCTGCTGATTAATCATATTCTTGTTTTTTCTGCAGATTATACGACTTTTCCTATACGTTGAGGAGAACTACGGCCCTCAATTGGCCTTCCAGTTTCTCAGCAATGTATGCAATATTAGTGCTTTAAACAATTTTGATCCCGCTGTTTTGTTGAAATAACACCCAGATGAACTTTTTCCTTACATTTTTGATAGTCTTTGAACTGACACTTATCTTGTAATTCATTATAGTTCAGTACTTGTACCTTAATTTACATAATGCACTGGTGACTAGCTTGAATGATTTGGCTTGCATGTGACAGACACCAAAAGGACGTTTTAGCATGTGTGAGTCCTGCACAATGTAGCATTAGTGTCTTATCATCTTTTAGATACCCTTTTTTATTTTAAAATTAACATATTCGCATCATCTGAACATATCAATATGTGGGCTGTTTCAAGACTGACGTGCTAGTGCTGATAGCCTGGTATACAACACAGTAGTATATATGTAATACTAAGATGTTTATGGACAAATAGAATATTACTATTGTATAATCATGTTGCATGAGAAGTTTATTGCCAATTGGAGATGGGCCAGCATCATTGTCATCTAAAATGAATTTGAGTATGATATGCAGCATGTTGTTCACAGTGGATCACATTTTCTTTGAAGCAATATTCACTCGCTTTTTTCCAATAATACATGTAGTACCAAGTTTTGTTTATCCAGGACAGTCTCTAGCAGAGCATGCTTGACAAACTGTTGTCCTCCTTTATGGATTCCATACATTTGTCAAGGACTTAGGTAGTCACATACATGAAGGCACAATTGTTGATGCTAATTATTGTCTTTCTTGCCTCTGAAAATTTCAGAGGAAAACACGCACACATGTCAGTGTGCATATAAAATGCATATAGTATGCAGATACATACCTATACATATACTGATAAACATACATACAATATATGTGGGGTATGGTATGGGTGCTATGCTCTAACATTGTACCATGTGTCGGTACAGGAGTGTACCATACCATACTGGTATAGCGACAATAGGGGGCTTGGTGTTGACTGTCAAGTCTTAGAACACTGATTTCACCTTTAATTTGTGACAGGTAAGGAGGAGTGGTGCAGACGATCTTAATGAAGAGACCCTTGAGGCACATCACATTGAAGGGGCATTTGTTGATTCTATATTGTACGTTTGCTTAATAATTTGACTTTATTGTTCAGAAAAAAAGTATTGCTTTCATAATAGATCAAGCAATTCCTTTATTCCCTTCATTATTTCACAGATCCAAGTCTAAATCTCCTCCTCAAGAAGTGTTATTAAAACTCGAACAAGAATCCAAATTTAAGGAGGCGGCTTGGGAAAGCTCTATTTTTGTGTTTAAACTAGGGCTATCGAACCTTCGGTGCTCTCTGTTAATGAATGGCCTTGTTTATGAATCAAGTGAGGTAAGTAGTTGGTAACCTACATAACTCTTTTTCCTATAAATTCGGAAATATGCAAAAGTTAAGTTCTTATGCTGCTTCTAAAATTTTTAATTGTTTTATCTCTTGTATTAAGGGTTCATAGACTCTAGAAGTTGGGCATTCAGATTCAATGTTTTGGGTACAACCATAGTAGGTTGGAGGAAGATAAAGTGAGATGGATGAGTGACAAGTCAGGCATCTTCTATTCTCCATGTACATGTGAGCAAGGATGTGACTGATAAAGTAGGAAGTTGGTTAGAAGGGTATGATGTAAGGGCTATGTGATTAGGTACCATTTATTTGCAATGGTGGAGTGGTGTACATAAACAGTAAAATTATCGAGGAAATATATGCAGGAGAAATGGCAAGTGTAAAAAATAATTAAGATACAGTAAATTTATTTTTAGTTATGGTGCCTTGGACCATGGGTCAAAACTAAACCTGTATCTTTTATGGTAAGCATAAGCATATCAATTGCTTGAGAAGAGATGCCATTGCTTGTGATACCTATAGATGATGTAGCATTAATTGATGAGAAAAGTAATGGGTAAATGCTAAGTTATATTTAAACAGGAAAACCTTAGAAAATAAGAAATAAAAAACAGAATATCTAGATTGCAACTTCATCAAAATCAGAAATAAAAATGTGTTATTTAAAGATTGATAGAGTTTGTTGTCTAGGATAACTATAAAAAAGAAAGGAGCAATTTATTAAATATGAAGACATGTAAGAGGATTCGACTTGGATGTATGAAGCAAAGAGGCCCTTCTGGGATGCTGTTCTACAGAAACATATCTTGGTGACTCGATAGAAGACACTACAAAATGGCAGCAAGACCCACAATGTTGTGTGCCCATAATCATGGGCAATAAAGAAGGTTCAAGAAAACAACATGAATGAAATATAAATGATAATGTTGAAATAGATGTGAGATGTTGCCCATTTTAGGTGGATGAATGATATAGTCTTGAATATATGGAAAAATATGAGTTAGTTCACTTATTTATGTCCATTTTATGTTGTCAAATCATTTACCTGGTGAGAGCCTTTCTTACTTAAATATATTTATTTTCTTGAAGAGGGAGTCGGTTAGAAAGAGAGCATGACCATTTTCTTGTTGTATCTCAGTGGAGTCTGTTCAGATGCCTTTACGAGTGTCTGGAGTCTGTTATCATCCATTCTTGCATCATGTAGCTTTCAGTAAGTGGTATATGTAAACAATGAAAGGTGGTAAACTGCTTCATTAGTTGATAAGATGGTGGAATGATGAGCATAAGAGAAGCAAGAATTTAGCACATGCATTGTTTGTCTACTTATAGAGTATTGGATATTTTGATAGATGTACCTGGTAGTTCAGTTCTTATTCTAGTAGTAATCATATAAATAAACCGTACTAAATTAATTAAATTGCTTCATGAGAATACATAACTAGCTGTTGATTTCAAAAATTAGCAATACATACTAGCTCAGACACTCTTGCTAATTTTCATTATTGATTTTTTATGTCATATTACCACTCTTTTATGGGTTACTTACCAATCAGTATATGGAATGAAACGTTTGCCTTATAAAAGCAAATGAATGTATAATCTTTTCTTTTTGAAACTTCTCAAATACCAATCATGAGCATCAAAGGTGTTGCAAAAATTCAGTTAGCTGGAAATTTAAGGAAAATTGTGATCATAAACATTTTAGAAAGGGAGGATATTAGAGTTATATGTAAATTCAGCGTTGAGCTTGACTTAAAAGTCTTTTCTTTGAAAAGTGTGATTTTCCTGTATGTTACTAAATATTTCGATACACACACATGCATGCATACATACATACATACATCGCTGAGAAATATGTAGCTATGTAATTAGATCCTGTAACTTTGATCCTATTGTTCCTGTACAAGGAAAACATTTTAGGAATAACACAAGATTGAGGATTTTACACGAATTTGTCCAAACATGAGGACACATCATGTGCTCTAGGGATCCTGTTAAGGAGTTTGGTGGAGTGGTATATGAGGAAGAAAATGTTAGAATGAAGAGATTTGGATCTATAATGGTTTACCACAAACTTGTACTTATATGTGAAGGTTGCAATGAATTTCAGGAAAATATCTAAATGCTCATTAGAGGAGTGAACTTATAAAGCAAAATCTATGAGCCAAGGTACGCTGTCTTGGCACCGGGCCCCGTATCGGTACCACCCTGTTACTGTATCGGTACATCCGGTATAGGGATCGGTTCGGAGTACCAAGTGTCGGCATGTCCTCCGTACTATGTACTAGTACCGAACCAGTACTGCACGCCCTATACCATCCAGTTCGGTATTTTTTGGCGTACCTTGCTATGAGCTATGCTGCAAAAAAATGGCGTGGCATTGGACATGCCCACTAGTGGATTGAATGCTTGTAACATTGGTTTCAAATGATGGTTCATTTTGTATGTGGATGCTTGTGAGGCCACAGATTGTCACAATTCTGTTGTTGCATTTTCGGGAAACTATGCAATAAATCTTAGCATCAGTATGTTGCTATTTTCTCTCTACCTATTAGGTGGAAGAATCTAACAATCATAGTATTCATGCATTATCTGTCAACTGCAAGTTATGTTGCTATTTTCTCTCTACCTATTTGATGCAATGAAATAATGAATCAACAGGTGATGTCTAATATCTGATAGAGTGAGGAATCATGTTATATGGGGCAACTCACTGCAAGAAGCAACTATAAAAAAATTCTGTGCACACTATTAGCTGCTCAAATATTTTTATTTTTATTCTTTTTTTTATCAAGTTTTACTAAACCAGCAATTCTTAAGAAAAGAAAGGTGTTATATAGATGCGAAAGTTTTGAGGAAACCTAAGTTATGCAAACTTCTTGAGAGAATCAAATCATGCAAAATTATTGCTGAGGATAGAAGGATAATAGGGAAACATGTACATTGCAAATATCTAGAGAAGTAGAGACTGTTTTAGAAAGTTCTATTTCTTTTTCCAATTTTCTGTATTTTGTGATGCGCCTGTATATTTTAATTAGCTAAAATTGATCATGACTTGCAAACTCTTAGGCATGTACTTTAATACATGTTCAATGTAATTGCGAGTAATACGACTATATGTTGGTTTTACTATTCCTTTTTAATTCAATTTAAAAGAATCTAAGATATATTCTTCCAGAATTACTCATATTTTAATCTTTAGAAAACACAAACCCGCTTTCCCACCATGGGCTTTAAAATTGAGCTGTCCTAAATGATTGACCATGAAAACTCATGGTTCTTACCCAAATATTGTTGCTTATATTGGAGCCTGCACCTAGGCACATGGCGCTTCACACCTGATATTGGTTCCAAGGCATATATCTGTATCATAAGAGATTTGACCATGTAACTCAATTTACCCCAAAATGATGAGATGGATTTGGATAAAGTAGTCCTATGAAACACTATGAAACAAGGTTTAGACTTTAGAGTCTTGGTATTGGTATTCATAATGGTGCCTTGCGCTATTAACACATAGTACACTTGTTGTTGCAGGCATAACAAAAGTGAGAATACAAGATGTGATACCATGTGTTGGTATGGTATGGTAATGAAGGCTGTATATGTACTGCTACCTGAACATATGGTATCATACTTGCATGCTCTGAAATGCTAAACATGTGAGAATGTTGATTAAATTATATGTGGGTTGTCCTAGGTATGGAGGTTGTTTGCTGATTTTATGTTATGTACTTGAAAGAGGGGTATGCTATAGGATCTGTCATGTTGACATTTTCCATTGCCTTCCTTATTTGGTGACAGTGCTTCTACCCTTTCAAACTCAACACAATGTTCCAACTTGTTCAAAACAAGGAATGCGGAATCGTCTCGAACCGGACGGTTCCGTCTGTACCGAACCGTACCGGTGATCTACCGGTAGGGTTCCGGCTTTGAAACCGGTTCGCTACCGGAGAAGACGAAGAGAAAGAGAGGGCGGGGGAGGGAGGGAGAAGGCAAGCAATTTGCCGACTTCATTTAAAAATTTTTAATTTTTTTTCCGCGGCCGCGGCCTCGGCCTCCGCTGTCCCCCCGCGGCCCTCCGCAGACGTCCGCGGCCTATCCTTCTCCCTCCCTCCCCTGCTCGCTCTCTCTTTCTCTTCTCCGTCTCCGGCTGCGGCTGAATTTCTCTCAGTACGGGCCCGGTACCGAACCGGACTGGGTGCCGACCGGTACGGCACCTGGTACCGGTTCGGCAATCCTTGGTTCAAAATCTTGTAGATGGATTCTAGTAAGGCTATAGTATGAAACACTGATATGCTGAATATGACATTAAATAAATTGTAATTTCTAGGGCGACATGGTTTCGAGAGTTACATTTACGTGCTTATTACATAGTTAAATCCTCCAATAGGGATAAACAATGAAGTTTCCTCTCTGCTTGTGCTGGTATCTCAGTGTAAAAGTATCTAATCGGCATGGTATCCAGCATGCCCATTGAAGTTCGTGTTAATATGGTCTATACTCTGTACTAAGAAAGCAAGAACCAACTAGTTGACGATATACTGAGTTGGTCAAGATAAACAGGAGGGAGAAAGAATAAAAGATGAGGGGGCCATATTGAATGTCTATTTAGAAGCGGGAGAGGCATTATATTTGGAAACTCCATTAACGGTAGAATAAACATCTGTCCTGCATGTGCATTAGAAGTTTCTTGTTAGTTTGAGGAGCAAAATTGAAGTTAACCCTCTTAACTCTCTTGTATAGAAGTGGTTGGGTATTATGATAATTGCAATCTATAGTTTTGCATTCTGGATGGATACTTTTGCTCTTAACTGATGGATTTATATTGTATATTTGCTGTTTAATGAACTGTTCAGGAAACCACTATAAATGCTATGAACGCAGAGCTCCCCAGAATTCAAGAACAAGTATATTATGGGCATATACACTCAAATACAGATGTTTTAGATAAGTTTCTTTCAGAGAGTGGTTATCACCGCTATAACCCACAGGTAATTAATTTTTCCTGCGAACCTTTGTACCTTATTCCTTTTTGAGTCAATAACATAACCATTTGATCGCACAGATTATTGGTGATGGAAAGGGAAAGAATAAGTTCACCTCACTGTTCACATCATATCTAGGGATGGAATCCATACTTCATGATATTAGCTACTTACATTCTAGAGGAAGTAAGCTTTGTTGATGAAGAAATTGCTGTGCTGCTGGTGGTATTAGCTTCTTTAATGAAATTTGACCTTTTTGTATACGATCTATTTTCAGGTGTAGATGATCTAAAGCCAGTGACTCATCTTCTTGCTGTTAACGCTACTTCAAGGATAGTAATAAAATTGCTGCGTGAAGGAATACATTACCTGGTTTTTACTTGTCACTATAATAAACGTTTATTTAAATTGATGTTAACAACCCTAGAGTAGTGCATTATTTATATTAGTTACTTTGTTTGATGCAGATGGAAGGATCTAAAAGAGCCCGTGTTGGTATACTGTTTTATGCTAGTGGTGGGGCTTCTTCACCTGCTTTACTTTTAGCAAAGATTTTTGAAAGAACTGCATCCTCATTCAGGTTAGCTAGGACTCCATCTTGCCCCCCTGACCAGGGTATCAAGCATTCAGCTGCTTGTTTTATAGTTTAACGTTCATCCTGATTGAAAATGTACTTGGATTTTTTTGTCTGTGTTCTGATCACTCTTTTTATTGTATTAAGTAACAAGGAGAAGGTCTTGGACTTCTTGGATGAACTGTGCTCACTCTATGAAAGCCAATATATGCCTTCATCTTTGTTGGATTCCAAAAGCTTACACACATTTACTGAGCAAGTTTGCAAACTAGCTGGGGCAAATGACTTGCCATCTGATGATTATAGAGCATTGCTTTCGAGCTTTTCTGTGGATATGATTAAGAAACAAATGGATAAGGTATGCATATCATTTTTTGCATTGACAAATAATGACTGATGTAAAACCATTTCTTTGTTTACTAAATGAAGATGAAGATTTGATGCTATGCAGTTGGTATTTAATAAAAAACTGAAATTTACATGGCAGGGTGTTAAATTAAGTGATCACTTGTGTGTAAACCCTATGCAATGATGCATATCCAATAGAAACAAGTGCCATAATAAATTGGCAGAGAATATGATAGTAACTTATACAAAGTTAATGCAAAAAGGTTTCGAAGCAATCTATACCACATGCAACCAGGTCAGCTAAGTTGGTACTTGACTGTGCATCTCATCTACATCCCACGACCTGCTATCCTTTTGGTGTTGATATAAGCTCTTAAATTTTGTGGAGTAGAGCACATTTATCCTGTTTTCATACAGATTCTTCTCCTTAAGCTCAATTTTAGATTTTTGAACTTGAAACTAATGACTTGTGAGGATAATCTTGGGGAACCAGTGAGCTGAATTCAGCCTCTCACCAAGTTTCTCCATCAGAGCTACAGAGAAATCACTCCACCTACCAATAGAATTCTTTAAGGACAATGAAAATTAACCTATCTTTCACTCTATTTCCCAACTTGTTGTAAGAATAAATAGCTGTTTCTTAGACTTCACTAAAGACAGAGTACTCTAAGTCCAAACCAAGTCATTTTCATACCTTTGCTAGATCCTAAAAGAAATATACCTGAAGGATTTCGAAAAATCCATAATTTGAATTCCTGTGGAAACTATATCAGAATATTAACAGAAACTATTTCAAATTACAACTATAACATTTTGAAAACACTTGCAGTCCAACTTATACCTCAAATAAGACATAGACAATAATTCTACTCAGAACAGGACTTTTAGAACCCATCGAAAAAATACAGCAAAGCATACATGAAATATGCGATAATATATCCAACCAACTCCTAGTTTCTCAATGTAAGGGCCCTCTTACTTGAACTTAACCCTCCATTGGGTGGTCCATTTGTAGTACCACGTTCGATCTTTATTAATATGTCAACTAGTGGTCTTTAAATAAGAGTTTTCCCTTTGTTAGGTGAGTTACTGCCTCCTTGGATATCAGCATTGCATTATCCCTCAATCTTCGTAAAAGTTTAATGCGAATGAGGGAATAGTTGAGCAATTTTTTTGCAATTTGCTGCTCTCTGGTTGCAGAGCTCACAGTGACTCCAATATTTAGTGTAGGACTATATAGTAATATTTTTTTATACTAACTTGAACTTAATTAGCAATAGTATCCCAGTTTATAGCGGGAACAGTGGATGGAATGAAGACATACAACAGAGATCCTAAAAAAGAAATATGAGGTGGACGATGTTTGCATGAGAAATTTATTTTGACTTCATCGTCTTAGTTCCACCCAATTTGCTTGTGTTGGAAATCTTAAATTAACTGTCCCATTAAACCAACTTAAAAATACAAATGACTATGGATGCTGGTATAAGTAATTCAGTATTGACAATGACTTTTTTTTTCTCTATCAATAGAAACATGACATCTTCATTTTCTTTCTTATCTTGCAGGTTGCAAATTTTCTGTACAGACAACTTGGACATGACTTTGGTTCCAATGCTGTCATTACCAATGGAAGGGTGAGTTGTGTGGTTAACTGCATCCCCCCTCTTCCTTTTTGTGAGTGCACATGGTGTTTTTTAATGTTGGCTCTTAACTATTGTCATCCTTTTCTTTTGTGCTGTGGCATGTATGCACATTTCTCATAGAAATGGACCAATACTCTCTATATCTATCTATCTATCTATCTATCTATCTATCTGCACACACACATATATATAATGTATACACAATCAGATATATAAGATATGCTAGTTCATATGTATGCATGCATGCATGCATGCGTGTATAATTTCTAGCTCATGTCCTTCTAAGTTGTTGTCTTTGCAGGTCTTAATCTTGAATGATGAGAACTCTTTTCTAAGTGATGATTTCAGTCTTCTAGAGTCTTTGGAGTATGAAATGAGAATTAAACATATTTTAGAAATTATTGAAGGAGTGGAATGGCAAGATGTGGACCCTGATGATCGAACAAGGTAATCTCATCATTGTTCTTATGTATAATTTAATCTATTTCAACACATTCATTGCTAGGAGCTTGTTAGGTCATTAGTTTCTTTGTGTCCTTTGCAAATTCGTGTCTTAAGTAAGTGTTATCTTTGTATGAATGCACATCATCACTTTTTAAGCACATGACAAGCTGCATTTTATGGGAAGAAAGATCAAACTTATTAATACAAGATATTGGAGTTGTTGGTACGGATGCTGAAATTACTCTTGATCCTTATTTTTCAATACTTTCATAAGTTCTTGTATGTTACACGCCATGGTCGATTGTCAATGGTGCAATGCAACCATAACTGTAGCCATCCACCCTTATCCCAGCTATTAGGGGTTGGCTTTCTGGATCCTTACTCGCCAATTATTCCAATTTAGGGTTATGGATCCTTACTTGCCAAGTATTCCAATTTAGGGTCTTATACCATAGAGAAACTATACCGTTAGAGTTAGAACTAAATTGTTCTGATAGATAAACTGCTGTCTTATTCCATAGGTACCACAAAACATTAAATATCACTAAGGATCTCATTAATTCTATTTTTATCAGGTGACAATTTAAACAGGATTGTATGTCAAAAGCATAATTGATATTAAAGAACATGGCTTCCTAAAGGTCTGATAGGGTTTTAAGGTTGCAATGTGTAAAAATGTTAAACTGCTGGAGCATCTGTTTTGATCTGCAACTTTCAGGGATTAAATCTGTAGCGACAAAAAAATTCGAAAGAATGTAATCTTGATAATCGATTTGGTTATTGTATCATTTCTTTACAACTAAATATCTTTGACTTTTAATGTTACATTTATGACTACTATATAGACTTGTTTTTGACCTTCTCACTGTATTTTGTTTGCAGCAAATTTTATAGTGACGTCATAATGCTGGTTGCTTCTTCACTGTCTACCCGTGAAAGGAGTTCTGATCAAGCCCATTTTGAAATTTTGAATGCAAAATACAGGTGTTTGTCCATTCTTTACTGCAAAAGAACTAACTATTTGTACCAAAATCATGCTCTTTGCTTTGCTATGTTACTAGTTTCTGGTATGATGATGAATTTTATAAAGTGCTTGCTTGTTTTAGTCTGTTACTGCAATGATAAATAGAAGCTTAGATTTATTTCACGATTGTTTGTCCATGAAAAAAGTAGTTCATGAGACCTCGAATTCCCACGTTCCAGCATGCATTATGCCAACTGGTCCCAGCCCCAATTGATTGGCCCGAAAATCCCACCTCCGCCCCGCCGACTAGAAGAAATGAAGTGCCATATAGAAAGGGTCATATGATGTGGCTCATTCCAAAGGAATTCTAGCTCAGATATCACTACTCCAATCATCGCCTTTTCTAAGTCTTGTTTCGGAGCTATGATCTGTTGAGTCTGCTGAGCCATGACCTGACTTGCTAAGCTGGGTCTTCCTTTGCTCTATCTATTTATTCGTACTCTCTTACGAGTTCTTCTCCTTATGATCTAACCTATTTGCACTCCTTATTTAAACACACGATGTTGTCAAGTTAATTAATCATGCCTTCCATAAGTATGTTTAGATATTGTGCTTGCTTATTTATTTGCTTTATAGTTTATATGGATATGATTCAGAATGTTTTGAATATAAGGATTCTAGTAGCTAATGTTGCTGTCTATAGGGGTTGGCAAGAATTTGATTGTTCTTTAGAATAGGCTTGAAAATAGATAGCTGGGGTGGATTCCTCCTGCGCCAGAATTGGAAATTTCTACACCATATAGTCCTTTAAGTCCAAGATAAGTGGTCAAAGGAATTTCAAGGTGAATCCTAAGTGAGCAGTTCAATGCGAGCTCCTCCTATTACTTCTTTTGGATGGAAGGACAATATCTAAGAGTGTACAAAGGAATGATTATTATCATTAAGAACTTACAATATTTAAGAGTGCATAAAGAAAAAATAATTGTGTTTAATGAATCTAGTTCCACTACATTAACACTCCAAAATCAGAATTGCATGTAAAGGTTAAATTGAAAGAGAGCTAAACCATTATACCATCAATTGATAATCACACAATTATAATTGAATACAAAGCTAATTATCAATATCATTTAATGCATTAAGCAACTTGACTCAACAATTTGTAGTTCATAGTAATCAATTTTACCAGAACATTGTGCAATAGTGAGAGTTGAATAAAACAAATTAATTGTTGTAGGAACAAGAATAAGGTTCGTAATCTTGGTACGTACCCCATACCAAGTGAATATCGTGTCGGTACACCCCTGCATACTGAGTCTCGGTTTAATACCAGTATGATACAATACGTCCGGTATTGTGGCAAAATTTTGAGGTGAGTCCGGCAAAATTTGAGAGGATAAAATCCAGAAATGGGTATATGATAGGGCTGAAAAATTGAGAGATGAGAGTTTTTTTTTTTTTAAAAAAAGAAAACCATTAGTTACTGTCATTAATTAGCTAGTGGATGTGTAGACAGCCACTTGAAAAACCTTGGTTGCCTGCTCTTTGATTTTGAACCTAGTTATGGTCCACTTAGGTAATCGGCCATTTATAGGAGCTCTAAATGGTTCAGCCGAACAGCCTAGATGTCTTGGTGATTGATTGTGATTCTGCAAGAACTTTGCTTTACAACTATTTGCATGTTGAAGTAGATTTTTGTTAAGCATTCTTTGTTGAGTATGATGTCAATCCTCTTTGATAGAAGATGATGAAGTTCAAATCTTGCGGTTGGATCTGATGATCTAAGAGTAGATAATCGAATTAAATTGGATGTAAAGATGAGAAAAACAGGCGGGGAATTTGAAACAACTGATTTGACCATTGAACAAGCCAGACAAGTCTTGGAGGGTAGGTATAATGCTTGGCAGCCACCATGCATTTAGAAAAGAGGACACATCTTTCTCTGTCTCAACAGTGTCATTAGCGACATGAAAAGTTGAATCTGAAGACCTTCAAAAACCCCAATGGCCTACATTTTCCTTATACTTATTGAAGTAGATTTTATATAGTTGAACGTTTCCTCCCTAAAAATTGCCATGAGGCATGATTTCCTCTCAAATATTACCTCCATATCCTCTTTCTTTTTTGCAATGGCCATGTCCTTTCTTGCCCACATGTTCGATTATTATCTCTAGCTGTAGCCTTGCGCTCTTGTTTCTGCAAAAAAAAAAAAAACTTTTTTTAAAAAAATAAAACTTAAGAAAGGTATTTAATGCCTCTGACTAATGTCAAAAGAAATTAGTGTATACTCTTTTCTAATACATAAAAAAATAAGTTTATCAAGGCATTTCTTCCAGAACAGACATTTCTCCCTATGATACAAGAAAGTCCTTGCATTCTAGAGATTGTAAGTTGGCAATGTTTTTCATGTAGGGAGCAAGGTTCAAACAAGGGTTTAAACACTGGCACCAAGCTCCATAAAAGTTGTATCTTGGAATGGTTGGGATTGGTACAGTCGGTATGGATTGAAACAATTAGGATCAACAAGAATAGAAAGGAACAAGTGCGGTCGGTACAAGCCTGTCGGTACGCAACTGGTAGACCGTTCGAGAGAACTGGTGTCCTGCACCTATAACAGTACCCTTTTTCTGTTGGAATGGTACAACACCGCTGATGATGTTTAAGTTCTTGGTTCAGATTGCCTAGGCAAGGCCAAGTTGTGGACCCCCTGTGTGGCCTAAGTGGGCAGCGAAATACCTCAGTGTTTGCTTAGGGAAGAAAGGCCTCCAATCCTCAAATATGCGTTCCTTTTATGATATTACATAAATAAGCATGTGCATATCATATATATACTCTTTTTCACCACATATGGCATCATTAAAATTATTTTCACATACAAAAAGTCCAAAGGTCGAAATTCACAAGGAGAGCAAGCATAACAGTGCCACCATTGCAATAGCCAGCTGGAAATAGGAGGACCAGGGAGGCAGCAACCAACAGGCTATAATGTTGCAGCCATAATTCATTGGCAAGTAGGATAGATGCTAACAAGCCAAACAAAGAGGAAGAAATATAAAAACAAGGGAAGCATAACCATATGAAACAGTAGCAGAAGAAAAAGAGGGGAAATAAAAACAGAGGATGAAGATGGCAGAGATTGGACTGATCTGAAGAAGGGGGGAGGGTTGGGTGAAAAATAATATATGGATACCTGGCTCCAGCGCTAGCTACTGCTTCTTCTCATCGCCGCCAGTGGATCCATCGCCAACTGTTGATCACCCAACCGGCCACCAAATTAGGTAGGTACGAGTTGCTGGTTCCAAAATGCTGGTGGTAGTTTCTGCTGCCCTCCCGATGTCCTTCCATATGAGGCTCCAGAAAGGGGAAGAGAACCTCGAAGAGGTAGGGTTTAGGTAGGCTTGGCCTAGGCAGCCTGACCCAAGTGCCACCTTCAATAACACGGCCATGCATATATTGATCTCCCTGTAATATGCATATCCATCTTGCAGTATCATATGTAACAGCATGGCTATGCACGCATTAAATCAGAAATGTAGACTCTGTACATGACAGGTTTCTAGTTCGAGATAAATGTAAAGGTGCTATTTAAAGACTCTTAAGTTTTCTCTTCTAAAATTGTCCCTTTAAACAAGTAATATTTGACTTGTTCAGATTCAGCATACACTTATGTCATTATACCCTGTATATTGAGCTAATCTTACCCCTTCAAATAAACTATATGCAATATAGAAATTCACTTTTAGAGTTAGCCCGGATTTTTGTACTCCAAAATCTTTGGATTGGTTACACTACAGCTCTTGTATGTGTTAGATTATTTGAGGAAATAACTGGCTGAAAGATGTCATTTAAACATTTTCTGTTTATTCGCTAAGTGGAGCAATGTTCTCCAACGTATGATTTAATGCTGATGCTGATAATGACTGACCAAAATGCTGATATGTTTTGCGTTGCATTTACCTGCTCCTTTACTTACATAAATACATAATAGCATGCAAATGTATGCCATGTATATGTTTGCATGCATGTATATCTGTGCATGTATGTGTGGATGCATGATGCATATTTACACACATATATCTATATATACACACAAACAGAGATGTTTGTATGCCATGTGTTCATGTATGCTATTCATATATTTGCTTAATGCATTGTTTGGAGCTTGGGTTATTTAGTTTGATTGGTTTCTGCATTTGAATACTGTTACAAGATCTGGATTACTGCTTTTCTGATATCTCTTTTACTTATTTTTCAGTGCTGTTATTCTGAATAATCAGAATTCAAGTATACATATTGATGCTGTAGTCGATCCACTAAGTCCCTCAGGGCAAAAGCTTGCTCCACTCCTTCGTATACTCTGGAAATGCATTCAGCCCAGCATGAGAATTGTACTTAACCCAATTGTGAGTTCTGACTGTGATCTTAATGCAATGGTTTGTCTCATCTATAATTATAAAAAAAACGGTCCATCTAAGCATGGAATTACCTAGTTCTAAAATGTTGTTTCACATGCTTGATAGAGTCTCACGACCCATTTATTTGCTTTTGGCACAGTTTAAACCTTATAACTGACATTTCCATTTTTTTCTTATGCTCATATTTTTTCTTGCAATTCACATGCAAAGATTATCTGAAACACTAGCCTAGATTTTTTCCCCTTTCTGACACTTTATGAAAGTCTCCTCCTACAATTGTGACTCTACATGATAGGGAAGTTGCCACTCATGGTCATTTTAATTGGCACCAGAATGAATATTAGCTGACCATGTTCTCGTAATTAAAAGCAAATATCTGAATCAATTCACATTTTAAAAAGTTTCAGATTGATGCTTTTTCTGCTTTTCTAATCATGCCTATGTGGATTGCTGCTAAAACTCAAAACTAATAAACATTATCATAATTTATTTCGTTTAATCCACGATCTGCATTGAGCATGCTTTGTCTGATAAAAAGGCTTTCTGTATGTCAACTATGCTTTTGTGATGTCTGTTCATTTTTCCAATGCCAGGTCTAGAATTAGATAGGACTAGTGAAAAAGGATTGTGGTTTCTTTTGTTTTGGAAGATTTGGCATTCTATCAGACTGAGAGAAAGGACTACATAAATTAGAGAGCAAATGTATGTGATAAAACTTGTTTATAATCGTTATGTCTATATTGACACTAATTATGTACTTGAAGACCTTATTGACATTGTTTTCCCCTGGATGGAAAATAATGATATGTAACTTGTCCAACAAACAAATAGGTAAGCATCTATACATAAGGATTCTTAAAAACTTGAAATTCGTTCTACTCCATTGGTCATGAAATGATGGCAAGGATCTAGCTGATTCGAAAAGGGCTGGTCATTGGAGAAATAATGGTGGTATAGTTGGTGGAAGACAGAGAAGGAGAGGGTTTCAGAGTAGGCAAAATCCTTTCTTCTACCACCATAGTGAAGGCGTTGGCAGGAGCTGGGAAGATGTAGTTAAGGAGAGCAAGGGGGTCTACAAGAAAGTGTCATACCTTCTTCTTCCCAAAAAAGCTTTCTCCATGTTCCTAAACCATTTCCTAGTGGTTCCTGCTATCAATGTGGTGAAGCTGGCCATTTTAGGTGAGAGTGCAGAAACTCTGTTGTCTGCATTGTTTGTGGAGTGTTAGGCCATTCTGTTAGGAGATGTAAGAAGGCATCTTTCAACAAGGAAGGTATGGATCTGGGTGGAGGAATTGAGAAGCTCCATACCTTTCTTCTAGTTAATGTGGAAGTTAGAAATAACAATCCTCGTTGGCATTTGGAGGTGATGATTAGGGTGGAGGCCATGCAGGCAGAGCCCAGGTCACGGACTTGATGCTCAAATATGCTTTGGAGAAAACTTTGGGTTTTATCGACATAACTGGATTATAGTTTTCTTTTAGAAAATCACATCCAGAAAGATAGTGCAATAGCCTCATATAGTTGTGGGGAATATCTGAATGATAAAAGTATGTGCAAATTACATCTTAGCGCTGCATTTGGAAGGAAAAAGTTGAAATTCAACTATATAACTGATTATGAAACAGTTTTAAGACAGAAAGACTATCAAAACTAAGGAAATATAAATTTCATTCCATTACATTATTTGTAATCACTCTCATTCTTGAAGATTTGGTATTATGGTTTGCCTTTTAGCTAAACATTATTCAGAGTTTTATAATTAGTAGATGTTTTCCAGTATGAGTTCATCTATTCATCTTTTGAATGCTGTCAGCTTAGATCTTTCTCACATTTGTTTGAATAGGGCTTTAGTATTATTCAACTGTTGTATTTCTGTCAACAGAATTGCTATAGCATCTGAATTTTAAATTTAAATATCTTTAATGAGCATATTAGTTACCAATGATTGAAGAGCAGCTTATATTTATGTAGTTATTTTTCATAAATTTCACTCTATATATTTATGGTCTTATAGGAACTGACATGTTTCATTTTTTTTCAAAAAAATTGCAGAGTTCTCTTGTGGATCTCCCTTTGAAAAACTACTATAGATTTGTGGTCCCTACAATGGTATTGTCAAAGTACCTGCATCAATTATTGTTCTCCACTTTCTATATTTTTATTCTTACACTAACATGCATATGTAGGATGACTTCAGTGCTGTTGATTATTCTGTAAATGGCCCTAAAGCATTTTTTTCAAATATGCCATTGTCAAAAACCCTCACTATGAACCTTGATGTCCCTGAGCCATGGCTTGTTGAGCCAGTTGTTGCCATGTATGTTGTTCGCTGGACCTAATATAGTATTTAATTTTACTTATTTGTGTGTTGTTTTTGGCATCAAACTAGTTGCCGCTTCGCATTCTAATATTTGATATGGTGATTTTCCATTTCCTCAGCCATGACTTGGACAATATTCTGCTAGAGCACTTGGGTGATGTGAAGACTTTGCAAGCGGTGTTTGAACTTGAAGCGCTTCTCTTGACAGGTAAACAGTTATATTCTAAATCATCATACTTTGATTGTATTGGGGGGTTTATATTGAATGAAAATTCTGTCTTGCAGGTCATTGTTCTGAAAAGAATCATGATCCACCTCGAGGACTTCAGTTGATCCTTGGTTCCAGGCACATTCCTCACTTGGTTGATACACTTGTCATGGCTAACTTGGGTTACTGGCAAATGAAAGTTTCCCCTGGGGTATGGTACCTACAGCTTGCTCCTGGTCGAAGTGCAGATCTTTATGTACTGAAAGAAAGCGAAGACGGAAGTCTGTTCCACCCGTCTTCCAAACTCATAACAATAAATGATTTGAGGGGCAAACTTGTACACTTAGAAGTAGCAAAGAAAAGGGGAAAGGAACATGAAGAATTACTGAATGCTTCTGATGATATCCAACTGCAGGACAAGAAGAAAGTATGCCATTTTCTATATCCCATTTCAATCAAATTTTATTATTTGGAGTGCATATTTTTTCATGATGGTAATTCTCTCTGCAGGGAAATCAAAATATTTGGAATACAAATATATTGAAATGGGCAAGTGGATTGATCAGTGGGAATGAGCTGTCGAGAAAGGGAGATGAGTCTACACTGGTAATTATCAGTTTTGTTTGCCTTCTCTAATTCTCAATTTCTGTTGATTATTGAAAAACTGCCGGTACTGATGTGTTAATATCATTTTGTCTTGTACCATCTGTCTGGCATGCCACATCATGTGTGATCACTATTTTAAATGCTCCTACAGCCATTAGATGCCTGAGTGGATTCATGGTGAAACAACTTTATAAAAGGCTTCATTTAATCTCAGTCTGATAATCTGATCTCTAATGGAGATAAAGTTCTCTCATAAATCTGAACATTTTTTGTTCTACCCATCTTGACCATGTGTCATGTAGTAATCAGCAACTCTCTCCCTCTCTTTCTCTGTGTCTATTTCTTGTCTATATGCCTTTTGCTAAAATTCATATGTTCAGAGTGTGATTTCATTATTGCATAGAGTTATACATGTAATAGCAACAATAGAACTGAGAGTTCATGATAGCAAAGAAATCAATCGAACTCATAGTGAATATATAATGTCCTATCACTTTATTATCAAATTACACAACATACTGTTATGCAAAAGGGAAAATTCAGATATAGGATTGAAGCCTCGAAGGGTTTCACTCATAAGCCACTTTCAGTTACACTGTTACAATACATAATTCATTATTTCTGATTACGAGTTATCTATATGGCATTGCTATTGATGTTATGGATTTGCATCCTAGGGCCATGAGAAGGGTGGAAGACATGGAGAAACAATAAACATATTTTCAATTGCTTCTGGACACTTGTAAGTACATGATCTTGTTTCTCTTGTTTTCAAATGAATGGTAAATAGGAAAGCATCTTTTTATTGGGTTTTCCCTATTTCGGGCTTATATCAAGTGTGTTTTATTGTGAATGTTAAAACTCAAGTATCTGACTTCGCATGTTATTTACAAGGGCAATCAAATGAAGGATTGCCTAGCTTGGAGAGCTTGCAAGCTAGAATGCTGAGTTTTGATCTACTAACTTCCCTGGGGATTGTGTATGCAAAGCTTCAGTTGTAAGCGGACGGGGCTTGCCCCCTCTTGGCTACCAAACAGAAAACAAACATCTGGCATCACTAGTGGAACATATTGTAACTTATGAAATAATTACATTATATGCATCATAGCTGTGTGTAATTACATTCTTGTGATTTTGCACAAGCTTTATAAACCAATCGTAAGTTTGTGGTATCCTAAAAGAAATCATCAATGAACAAGCTTTGTCCCATCAAGATAAGGTTGCTATAAAGCACAAACCGTAGCTTAAAGATAGACATTTTTTTTATTTAGATAACTCATCTATATAATAAGTCTCCAGTCTTTTGACCCGCCCCACATTCTTGCTGTCATTTTTCCTGAACCTTATCCTGAATGCAAGACCATGAGAGTATGAATGTTATATGAATACATCTAGGCTCTGGGAATTGGAAGACTCATTTTAGATTATTTATGTCAGCAAATGAGAGTATGAATGTTATATGAATGCAAGCATTTCAGTCGTAAACTGTTTGGTGCTGACGCCATAAACTAAAAGGCTTATACTTGATATTTGAAGACAAATGTTAACTTTATTTTTCTGCCTGCTTTATTGACACTTTTGAACGAAACTAACATATATAATCCTAGTGATAGAATTCTATTCTTCTCCTTCAGATTATTGTTGCTAAATTTTGTTTTTTCTGGATATCTAGCCAAAAATATGTTGCTGGGGTTCATACATTTGACAAACTACCTTATAAAGTTGTTTCAATTACCACTTCAGCAAAGAAATATGAAAACACTACTAATCAGCCATTGGCATTTTATACTCTTTCAATGATCTAAATGGAAGAATGTTGACAATTTTGGTTTCTTCTCTTTCTTTGTTTTTTTCCCTTTATGCAGGTATGAGCGCTTCCTCAAAATCATGATTCTGAGTGTTCTTAAGAACACTCAGAGACCAGCAAAATTTTGGTTCATAAAAAACTATCTTTCACCTCAGTTTAAAGTATGCTTGTTATTTTTCTATATGTAGACTTACTGTGACGTCTAAAATTTTCTGTCATGTTGACATACCATCTTTCAATTCTTTGTGCAGGATGTTATACCTTACATGGCACAAGAATATGGATTCGAGTATGAGCTCATCACCTACAAGTGGCCTACATGGTTGCATAAGCAGAAAGAGAAGCAGCGGATCATCTGGGCCTATAAAATCTTATTTCTTGATGTTATTTTCCCTCTCTCCCTTAAAAAGGTATCTTGAAAGTTTTCTTTTCTAGAACACAAAAGTTGGTTTTTCCTTGCTATTCCTTTCATCTTGTTAGTTTCACAATCCTCAGGTCAGGACTTTAAAAGTTCTGAGCTCTTCACATCCTACTATGGCATTCCTATGCAGGTAATTTTCGTTGATGCAGATCAAGTTGTAAGGGCAGACATGGGGGAGCTTTATGACATGGATCTAAAAGGAAGGCCACTTGCATACACGCCTTTTTGTGATAACAATAAGGAGATGGATGGCTATCGATTTTGGAGACAAGTTAGTGATCTTTATTATTCATTGTCCTTGTTAATTTTTGCCTGAGAAGTGATTTGAGGAAACTATATTTTCTCTACATCTCTGCCATAACTTCATACTTAATATTTTTTTGCTTTCTTATTACGGAAAAGGGATTCTGGAAGGACCATTTACGAGGGAAGCCATATCATATAAGGTATGCGACTACTGCATCCATCTTATGTTTGATGTCAATCTATTAGGAAATGCAATGATAAAATTTCTGATATATTTATGAAACATTTATACAGTGCTTTGTATGTTGTTGATTTGGTGAAATTTCGGCAAACCGCATCTGGCGATACACTAAGAGTGTTTTATGAGACTCTTAGCAAAGACCCTAATAGTCTTTCCAATCTTGATCAGGTAATATTCCTAAGACCACATCATTATTTTTGTTGTTGTAAAAGAGATCTGTTTAATCTCTTTTAAGGCTCTAGTTGAGGGTTAAAATAAAGGAATAGATTATTGATAGAACTACATTGGTCCTGGCAATACTTGTTACTAGGCCGAGATTTGACCTGAACACAACCCAATTTGGTCACGTTTGTGTTGCATATTTCATATGATTTTGCTATTATGAATCAACCCAATTAACCAGTTCAATAGTTGGGTTGGCTCATGTTTGGGTAGATTTGACCTGCATCATTTTATATAATAATGTTATATATAATGCATCTGCTATCTATACATTCTTGCGATTGTGGAAACCCTCAGTCTCCTAAGGCTCTCCTCTCCCACAACCAATCCCTCTATAGTCTACCTATAGTCCTCATTATCTGCTGGTAGCTACTGAAGGCACCAACTGCGATGGCCATGGGCAGCCATGAAGGCCAAATGCACACCTGCCTAGCCCCCTCCCCCAACACATACACAAATCCTTTCCTCCCTCTTCCTTTATGTGGCTAAACCCTCTCTCTCTCTCTCTCGTTTGCTCGCTATGTGTGTGTGTGTGTGTATGCGAATGTTTGTCCATTGGTGTGCTAGCCCACCAACCCATCCCCTCACTCTCCACCTATCATTGGCCTCATTCCACACTCTTGTAGCCCCTATGTCCACCCAACTCCAACTGGCAATCCTTGTGGCCCCATGTTTAACCACTTGACCTCTCTAGCCCTTAATCCTAACCCAAACCTATAAATTAAGGCCATGTTTGGTTCCCAGGAATAGAAATATTGAGTCTCTTTGCGCCAAACCAACTAGCATGGTACCGGTATAGGATCCAGTACCAAGATTATGAACCTTGTCAGGCACCTCCTTTCTCAAATAGGTTGAAGCAATCGTAACAAATGTAACATCGGAATAAAAAATGGAAGCAAGTCACACAACTATGTAAAATTGCTAAAGTTGAATACACAGATACTTGTTTTTATAAGAAAGATTCCTGAAATGGCAGACATATAGACTGCATATTGCAAGTTTTCCACATTTTCAGGTATACTCATTTTTCAAATTAAAAATAGTTTCAATGTTAACTGAGACATTACCTATGTTAACCTCAGGATCTTCCAAATTATGCTCAACATACGGTACCTATATTCTCTCTTCCCCAAGAATGGCTCTGGTGTGAGTCATGGTGTGGGAATATGACAAAGTCGAAGGCAAAAACTATTGATCTCTGTAACAATCCCATGACCAAGGAGCCCAAACTTCAGGTAATTTACTACAACAAACTTCGATTTTTTTTTCATTTTTTTGATATTATAAAAAGTTGTCTCTTAGCATTTCATTCTTTTCATTTAGGGTGCTAGAAGAATAGTGCCTGAGTGGGTTGATCTTGATGCGGAGGCAAGAAAGGTGACTGCAAGAATCTTAGGGGAGGAGATTGAATCCAAAGAATCACCCCCTTCCACATTACCACAGCCTACTAGTTCAAACAGTAAAGGTCAGGAAGAAGATTCAGAATCTCGGTCAGAGTTGTAACTCTTGCTATACTTTTGTTCAAGTTTTATAGTCTTGGTTGAAATTCCACCCCTTAGCACCTTCAAGATCGAAACAACTTTGGTGCGTCAGCTGGCTAAGGGGACCCAAAGAGCCAAACTGCAGGTTTATTCAGTAGGCCCCGAGTATTACTTGCCATGCGTGCATGACACATTCCTTTGGCAGAATGTGCTTATCTTCATCATTTTCACTTGTGAAGTAGCTGTATAAGAAAATTGCCTGAGGTTTATCAAGAAAAATTTTGATTTGCTACATGAAGTTGACATCCCAAGATTGAGGAACTGCGGGAAGTTATTATTTGATGCAAGAAATACAGGTAGAGAAGTTGTTGGCAGAATTTTGTGAAAGAATTAGTTTTGGTACAATGATAAATATATCATTTGCATTTTTGGTAAATCTTTTTAGCCTTAATTAATTATTAAGGGCTTCAGAATTCAGATGGTTTATTTTGAAGCAGTAAGGTATCATTTCAAATTAAAATGTTGATCCTAATTTATTGGATGAAGCCTTTCTATGATTAATTCCATAGTACAGCCTATTGGTTAAATCTTTGGATGGCTAGGTTTTTATATCAAAAGGCCTGCCTTGTTGATTGGAGAGGCCTTAATGAACATTATTCCGTTATGGATGTTGCGGATCTTGTCTGTGATCTTTCGAGCTGTTACAGTTTGTAGAAGCATGCTGTTTTATTCTGTCATCTGTTAAACAAGGGGATTCAACTATTAACAGTTCGTTGTGTACTTCAAGGTTTAATCCTTTATGAGCCGGCTTGATAGACATTTCTGGGATCCTATGTTGCAGATTGCTTCCAATTCTCTGGATCTTGCGGACTGGTGTCAGAATATCTAGCTTATGTCAATTTCTAGTCAACGCCTATTTATAAATTGAACTGGTCATGGTAATCTGAATCATCTGTTTTTGACTCTTAGAACTAGTATCAAGCCCAAATTACGTGACCCGTCCGCTTTTTGCTCTAGATTTAAAACAATTTTTTTCTGCATTATAATTTAGAGCGCATGTAAAGCTACAAATGGATTAGGTTGGATTGGAGCACGCTTGACCTTGATCTTATATGATTCTATAATCTGGTAATGATTTTGGGCTGAATGTAACAAATTAGCTAATCAATTGGGTCCATGAAAGGGATTTGAGATCCAATGGGGTTAGTAGGATCTGAACTTGCTGGAAATATTTTGGTTCAAGTTGTGATTGGATTAGGTCGAGTTTGCAATTTGAGCCAAACATTTAATTATTCTTTTATAACTAAAATATAACTATAAAATACTAAAAAATGAATAAAATTAAAAAGATCTGATTTGATCTTGAATTTTTATTCAAATCCTTTGATTTCATCCAACTAAATGATTGTTTTAAAATTTATAGACAATGGAATGTAAATGGAGAGGTGATGGCCATCCAGTGTTAGAAATATCTGTAGGATAACAAAAGATTATGACTCATTTCACGCTGCTCATGTGTATCGGAAGGCGAATAAAGCTATAGATTGAGCCGCCTCTTTCGTCGCTCACCACTCAGAAGATGCTTTTTAGACGTGTTTTGTAGCGGTCTCCTGCACCCTAACGTCAACTTCTTTCCATCGATTTTGTTAGTTGTACTCATTCTAGAGCAGAGTGAGCAGTCGTTGTACCAAAAAAAAAAAGTAAATGATTAAGTATAATAAAAAGAAATAAATGAGAGGTGTAGTTGTTGAGATGAAAAGAAAAAATTAGTTTAAATAAGAGTTCATTTAATGAAGTTGGCAGTGAAGGTGGAGGCTTATATGATTCGAATTTATAAGTTGGATTGGATTGAGTTAGGGATGGGTCGAGCTTATTTTTACCGATCCAAACTATTTTTATCGATCCAAACTAGACCTATATGATACATTGACCATGTTGTGTTGAAAAATGCAAGAGTTTAATCTAAAATGTAGATTAGGTCCAATTTTTTAACCTGACTCGGTCCATGAATCTTCGGGTACGGATCAGAACCAGGTGCGGTTATGGGTCGGTTTGACCCATTTGCAGCCCTGGGCTCGCAGCTTCGTGGCCCTTAAAAACGTCCCTAGAGGGGGCCTATTGGCGGTATACCACAACAGTCTTCACCATCAAAATTGTGCAACTGAACTTGCAACCATCATTATGCAACTATCCGCAGGCCATAAGCCTTTCAACAATGATAGGCACCTCTATGTGGTCGCCAATTGTCCTACTGCTGATTAGTAACGGTCACCGAGTTGGCTGCAAGGATGTTCTTAAGGTACAAATCAGGCATTAAAAAAAAAGAATTAGCGATTTTGTTGTTTTGCTGCCTCCAACGCCAAGCTAGCCCCTCTTCTAAAAATAGAGATAGGTTAGTATTGGAAACATACCAAACCTGAATTTTTTTGGATACCCGCGTGTACAAAAGGCTTGCAAAATTTTTAACCTTTCATCCAAAAAAAATCTATACAAGCCATGATGTTAGATTTTTTTGAATAATATTTTCCATTTCATAATCAAAACTTGTTCCATCATCCCAATCATACTACCATTCTATTTGCAACGCCCGATCTCGAAATTTCATATCCACCATCTCCTCCTTTTTGACCTTTCACTCCCTCCACATTAGACTTAAATTCTCCCTCTTTGGCACCTTCCCCACCAACACAAGATAATGCTCTTTTCTATAGTGCTTCAAATACTTTTTGGGTATTGAAGTCTTGTAAAATCTTTAAATAGGATAATGAAAAGAGTAGCGTACCTAGATTCATGGATAATCTGAACAATCAAAGCTTTTTTTCTCCCTCTTGACCTCGTTAAAACACACGGTGATCGAGACCGGTTCTGTATTCTCCTTATAGGCAGAGGGTGAAACCCATAAATTTATTCTTCCATCAAGGATAATGCAGCGAAAACTTCTCCGTAAATGATTACTATAACCAACAAGTAACCACCTACGTTTAGTCATGTGGGTCAAAATCCAACAAGTCTCTCTCTCTCTCTCCCCACAAAGTGTTTATTTTGAGTCGGAAATATATTGGGGACATTCTTGAAGACACTGGCTAGACTGTAACTTGTCCATCCTTCTTTCTCGTGGAATAAAAACTTAAACTCACGAATCAAGATGATGATCTCCTTTCAAATCCCTCTACCTATAGATGCCTGATTGGAAAGATATGGCACAAATCCTAACACAATTCATATCTTAAGTTAGTTTATGCTTCAACCGTGGAAACCTCATAAGGATAATGCCATTTGACTACTACATTATTTAAAGGCCACTCCTTGTCAAAGTATCCATCTCTCAGCTACCCGGGACTTAAATCTCACAAATTACTGTGACAAGGCTAGTTGTCCAATGACTCGCGGCTCTACTATCGGTTATTGCATATTTCTTGGCTCCAATCCTATGTCCTGGAAGACAAAGAAGTAGAGCACTATATTTCGCTCATCATCTGAAGTAGAATATCAGGACATGGCTATTGCTACTGCTCAGATCACACGTTGCTAAACTATTTGCTCCATGACCTTGGTTGTAAGACTTTCCTACCTATCATATTATTTTTTGGCAATCAAATATATTACACATTGCGGCCAACCCTATTTTTCATGAACGCACCAAGCATATTGAAATCAGTTACCATGTTGTTCGTGAGAAAATTCAAAAAATGATGTTATTCATCCATCTTATGTGCCTACCTCTAAGCAGTTCGCCGATCTCTTTACTAAGTTATTGGGCAAGAAATAATTTTATTTTTTAAAAGCAAGCTGGGCGTTTGAAACCTCCACGTACCAACCTGAGGAGGAGTGTTAAAAATTTACCAAACTTGGGCATAAGTTCCTTTTTTCATCGATGTTTCAGCCATGCAATATTTTTCGTTATTTTTCTGATTTTGTTTATTGTAATCTCATGCTTCTATAATTATGTGATCGTGTCAAATCCACCAAATTTGAAAGTTTGTTTTTGTGTGTGTATATGTATACATGTACGCAAGATCTAATTTTATTAGATCTTATGCCCAAATTTGATAATTTCGAATGAAATCATGTGCCCGCATTTAGTAAGTTTTTAATAGTTAGGATGCTATTTAGTGAGAAGGACAAGACTTGTACTGGCCCTTTGCTAGCCATAAACACCGTTGACCTCCTTTCTTTAATGTGGCGATCGTCCCCTTCAGTCATGGACTCTAATGGACTTTGGGCTTCTTCTTCAGACGGGTTCGGGTTGTATCTTTCGCGGCAACCGTACTGCTCTCAAAGCACTCCGAACTCTTTCAGTCATCCGCCTGCTCTCAACAGTGCACCATTCTTTCGTGCGAAAGGTACAGCCCCTGTCCTCTCCAGGCTTCTCACTCGACTTCTCGCTCGCTCGCTTTTGTTCTCTTTGTTCTTCTCACTCCATCGATTGCCTACCATCCATCCGACCTCACGGATTTCTACCATGCCAGAATCAAGAACACCTGCCCTCACCCCCATATCATCCTTCTTGAGGGCCGCCATGCATCCATTATCCTCGAGCGACATCTTGTAGGACTGCAGAACCCGTATGTCAAGGATTCTTATAACCTTCCACATTAGCCAGACCCACTTCTGACGACAAATGGTTATGAACTATGTGAGACTCTCATGTATCCAGCGAAAGTATCTATACATGATGCAGTTGGTGATTTGTAGCCTTAAATTAGCAGCAGTTAAGAAAGATTTTGAGAATAGAGGCTCCAAATGTGCATCTAAACACTGTCCTTCCCATGGGAAAGTTCTGTTATGTGCTCATGGTGTCATGCAAAAAAGTGCCTTGGTGGAAGATTTATTACCTTCTTGACAATTGCCGATCGTTGTTTGGGCACTTGAACATTTGATGCCATCTTTTGGATGGGAAAATAGCTAACAGATGTTCCAAAATACTCATACAAAACATCAATATTAAACTGACTGAAATGGTGCATATCAAACCAAAACTTAATATAAATCTCAGCCCCATATTAAGAATCCACGATTCTAGAAATTTTGAATTTTGAATTTTGAATAGCATAAATTTAGAATTGATTCTAGAAATTATTTATTATTTTTTCTATCTTTGTATTATTCGAGCTTCAATCTTCCGTACATTCTCAACTTTAAATATATATGATGACTAGCTCATGGGAGAATGTAGGAAAATTTTCTCATAATATTCTTTGCCAAATATTCTTCTCTCCACAATAATAAATGAGGGAAAATAGCGGTTGATTAGAAGATGGATACTCTATTGCAACCGACGCAAGGCAAACCTTCAAATTGGAACAAATGGGGGTTGTGGTGGATCTTCTTAATTCCCGGGATGGTGGAGCGGACATGAGGGCAAACAGAGCGGAGAGAAGGAAATAAGATGGAGTAAAAGACTCTCATGTCACGATTGAATGGAATTAGGCTTTTAAAAAAGATCAACAAATCAAAAGAGTTCAAAGAAAGAAATATGTAAAGAACCAAAACTTTCTCTAATAAGACTAAAAAGCGCGAAATACGCGCTGCAAATGTCAGTGATGCAACTAACTCAGGATGATTCTTATTTTTTCTTTGGTCAACTCAATATCAGAAAGTTCTTGATTTTTCTTTTTCTTTATTTATTTTCATTTTTTCATCTCCCATACAAATCCCAAATGTTGGCCAGTTATATTCATGGAGTTGTCAAAAGCTACACTCGTAACTGCATAAATCTTTATAACTCATATTTATTTTCATATAGCTAAGAACATACATCCTGCCGCCAAAAAAAAACAAATGGCTGTTGATATGTATATGAGCCAATCAATAAGCCTAGCCCAAGTATAGGCTATATATGTTCAAGCGAACACAACAGTGATAGGACTCCTTACCACATACTTGTTAGATACCCACTTCAGATGTCCTTCAGAGATGTGGCCTTGTCTTCCACTCGTATCCCCCGTGCTAAAATACACATTGAAACTCTTGTCTTGATTCAACTCCGTGAAGCTTAGCTTTTCAGGATAAACCTTCACCTCCACCCCTTCTGGTGCACTCACTTGCACTGCATAAACCGATTCATCATCTCCTACATTCCTCACCGTCCGCGTGATGGTCTTCTCCGCATTCGATCCCATGGACACCAACATGGAAGGGTAGTTCAACTCCTCAGCTGTTACAGTGTCAATGAGAGAACACTCCGTCGGTCGGCGGGTGACCGTCGAAACTTGGTTGTCGGTGTATCCCAAGCCACAGAGGTAGGGGATGTAATCGCTAGGTTGGAGGTCGTAGATTAACCCCGGATCATTGGCCTTCAATGGATTCACATGTCCTGCTCCCATGGCGAAGAATCTGGCGGCATTCAGTGTCTCATCGGTTATCGGCCTGCCGTCGTGGTCGAGCATGTCGGAGGATGTCATCATTGCCGATTTGATCGCTGCAGGCGACCAATCGGGATGCGAGAGTTTGAGCAGGGTGGCGATCCCGGCTAGCAGAGGAGCCGACATCGACGTGCCGGAGATCATGTTGAATGATGAAGTGAAATTGTTGGCAGGGTCGAGAGACGGCGGATCGACGGAAAATGGCCATGCAGCGAGGATGTTCACGCCTGGCCCGATGATATCAGGCTTCAGGATGCCTTCGTTGACCAGGCTCGGGCCTCTCGAAGAGAATGATGCAACTGAGGGAGATGGAGAAGCTCCATACAATGTGCCTTTGAAATCGATCGTCGCGGTGGGATTCGATGATGACTTGATGTAGGCCATGATCTTCAATCCATCGGAGTAGCTTACGTGGGATGTCGGAAGGACGTGAGCTCCGGCATTGGTCGTGAAGCTCTGTTTCTCATTGTTCGTCAGTATCATCGCGACGCCGCCGGCCTTCTTGACGACCACGCCCTTCTCGATGCTGGTATTGGTGCCGCCGGTGTGGCACAGCACCACCTTCCCCTTGACGTTGATGCGGTTCAAGGATCCGTCGCTGCAAGCCTTGGCTCGAAAGCCGCCACTCATGCCAGGGTATACCACAGGCAACAGGATGGATGTGAATCCAGCGGGCTGGTACGCCGACTCGCCGTCGAGCTCCTCTCCATTCCCGAGCTTGACGACCGCCCTTATAGCTCTATCCATGGTGCTTGCTCCGACCGTCAGGACCCAGGGGGCGTCATTCTCTACGGTGCCTTTAGATGGCCCAGAGTTGCCGGCAGAGCAGCTGACGAAGATCCTCTTCTCGATCGCAGCCAGTGCGCCGATTGCTATGCTATCATCGTAGAAAGGCGCTGCTTGCCCACCTAGGGAGATCGAGAGCACGTCGACTCCGTCGCCAATGGCGTGGTCTATGCCCGCCAATACATCGCTTGCGAGGCAACCACCGCTGTGACAAACCTTGTAGATGGCCAAGTGAGCATTCGGCGCCACCCCAGAGGCAGTTCCCCTTGCGTTGCCGAGAACGTCGGCATTCTTGACGAAGTTTCCGGCTGCGATGCTGGCGGTGTGAGTCCCATGCCCAACCGCATCAAATGGAAGGTCCTTGCACCCGTTCCTGAATGACCTCGCACCAATTATCTTGTTGTTGCACAGCGTTGGCTTGAAGTCGCAGTGCCCCTTCCACTTGGTTGGCGCATGCAGCATGCCTTCATCCTTGAATGAAGGATGAGCAGGGAAAATGCCGGTGTCGAGGAGGCCAATGACCATCCCCTTCCCCAAGTTGGTGTCCCTCAAGAAGCAATTCCCTTGGTTCATCCACAGGAAGTCCGATACGTGCGTCGTGTGGAGACTGAGCATTCGGTCAGGTTGGGCATGCACAAAGCCATGGATCCTCTCCATGACTTCTACTTCTTCATGCGATAGTTTCGCTGCGAATCCGCTGATAGCATTTTGGTATGAGTAGACCATCCGTGGCTCGCCCGATGCCAGGGTCTTGGATGGCAGGAAGGATTGATACCACTTCTGACGTTCTGCGGCACTGAGGAGCTTCGTGCTATTGGGTCTCTGTACATGAACAATGTAGGTCTGCTGGTCCTTCGCATGGCCATCTTGAATAGGTATGGGCAAGAGCTGGCAATGAGTTAGTAGAAAGGAGGAATAAAAGAAGACCAGAAAACCAAAGAGCAATAGAAATGTCTTGTGGCTTCTCATTGGGAATCAATGGAGAGACAGAGAGGAGAAGGAATGGAAGGAGTGGTGGGGTGGTGGCTGGAGCTAGGAGTCGAAGTTATAGATGAATTTTGAGAGGAGCAAAGAATGCTGAAATGCTGAAATCGTGCACAGACACCTAAAATACTCTCTCCAAGGACATGTCCTCTAATATTAGTAGGAAACTTCCATTCTAACCCAATGAGCACATGCAGTAGTCTTCACCACTCAGATAGCATCCAATTTTCCAGAATGTTGATCATTCTAATTTTGTCCTCGGAACAAGCTGAATTCTTAGCTGTTACCAAGGACGAGAACCAAGTGATACCTGTCATCCAGTAAAATTGTCCTTCCAGCTACATCAACCTATACTAAGTGATTGTTTTGCTAGCAAAATCATTGTAAGTGTTAGATGAAACAGCTCCATATATATTAGCATATTTGTGGTTGATTAAATAAGAAGCAGCCTAGCAACTGAAGGATTTGATGGAAGGTTTGCTCTGCGACAGCAGCGCCGCGGATCGGAAATTAGCATGTTTTAGAGACTGGTATCTGTAGCAGGTACTGGGTGGAGAGGGTAATAGGATGCAGATATTAAGGGTTTCTCTGCAATGGATTTTAGTTTCATGTCTAGGATCCTAGGGTTACAAAATGTACATAATTTGTGACCTTGGAATATATAAATGAGGTAGAATACATGGCTTTGTTGCAGCAATCTGATGCCTGAGCTATGTAACCGGTACAATGATTTTAGCGACTCCCAACCTCTCTCTCCCCAGATGCCAGAGCTAATGCAACTGGTACAGCAGTTCTAGCAATATCAGAGATTTTCAAATTTAATGATTCTGAAGTTCCTCAAAAAATAGTTAAAAAAGAAGAAGAACAAGAAGAAGAAGTTTGTTACAAATTGGTCAAAGCCAACATATGGAAGTCAAAAGGATCGGAATCTCATCAGACAAACCTTTTAAATGGTCATACATGCTAAAATTCAATACCTACGGTATTATATATATTAAGTTAGCACCATTAAAGAAGAAAACTTTTTGGAAGAGTGACCTCAAACCTTCAGGAATCTATTGTTCAGAATTGTTAATTAATTTGCATACCCTGTACAGGCTAATCTTTATAGGGTTGCGAGGCCTAAGTAGGCTAAAGATGCATATCAAACATTTTGGAATTGCATAGAACATCAAGAAAGTCTGCAGTAATCTACTGAATGTCAATCTTAGGCAACTTGGTCACAAACGCCAGATGCTCCAAGTAATAGTATCATAAAAGAAGTTTTACTTATGCAGTCTGATACGGTGGTGACCAACTTTTCTAATTACAATTATTGAATTAGATAGGTATTCATGAATCTGACACCATAACCCATTGTGAGATATCCTACAAACTGCATTCCGATTCGCATTAAGAACTGATTAAAGACAGGCTTTTGATGACCGCTTAGATAATGAAGGTGAAAAATCTGAAATGGTGTCAGAAATCCATATGGACAAGATGTTGAATTGACAACTTTCGAAGCTATTTAGATCGACAATCAATAGTATCAAATTTCGTTTTATGCCTTTCCAATTATTTCAGTTGTTTCTTGGTCTTCCAGGCGTTGTCTTGATTCGCTTTGATTGTTATTGGACAGAGGTAATGTTCCTACTCCTGCGCTACTCTATTCATTTTCACATAATATCCATCGGACCATTCATTTTTTTGAAGATTATGCATTAATCTATTCACAAAACATACATTTATAGAACATTGAAAAAGTTAAATCTGCATCAGTAATCCTCTTAATGTGCATCCTCAAGAATGATTCAGTTGCATAGATCGACACTGATAAAATCATCCGCGATCACACTTTGCCTCAAAGATTGTCTGAACTCTATTTTAAGACCAATTTTTATTTCACATTTTTGTGTTCTGGATAATTATAGGTATATATCAAGTATATCAAATAAATTCATGTCCATGATTTGGTATTGAAGTGGCATCAATCATCATACTAATCTTTCATTGAGTTAATATTCTTAAATAAAGAAAAAGAAAAACATATGTCTGATGATAGACATAGGACCAGCCATATGGACAAATATCATAGACTGATTGAACACCATCATGATTGGGTATTATTGATTTTTAATTATATTATAAAACAAGATGCTCTCTCTCTCTTTTTCCCAATCTTTTCTTAAGAAAAACAGGGCAGGCTTTCTTGATGTGAATTTATTTCCACCTTGATAAAATGGTGAGATTACAAAATGCCCCAAAAGTTGACCATATCAACAACAATTTTGAAACATTCATCATGGAGAAGGACCCTGAATACAGGGTCCTAATCCAAGGTGAATGAACAAACCCCAAAGCATAACTCTAGTAGCTCAACTAAGAAATCTCAGATGAAGGTGGCCGAGATAGGACTTCTCACAACATGCTTGCTTGAAATCCACCGTAGCTGCCCCTCCGACACCGTGCCCACTTTGTCATTGGTGTCGCCGGTGGTGAAGTACACATCATAGACCGCCGTCTGATTGATCGCCGAGAACACTAGCTTATCAGGATACACGGTCACCTCCACCCCCTCCAACGCATCGACCTGCACCGAGTACGCTTCATTGGCCTCTCCGACATTCCTCACCGTCCTCATGATGGTCTTCTGCGAGTCAGGCCCGATCGACACCATGAACGTCGGGTAGTTCAGCTCCTCTGCTGTGATTGGCATCAAGCTTAAACAATCTATCTGGCTGCGAACAATCGCCGACACTTGTCGGTCGGTGTACCCCAAGCCGCAGAGGTATGGGATGTAGTCGCCGGCGGTGAGGTCGTAGATGAGGCCCGGGTCGTTAGCCTTAGATGGGTTGACGTGCCCTGCGCCTGTTGCAAAGTAGTTGGTCGGCATCAAGGTCTCGTCGGCGATGAGCTTCCCGTCGCTGTTAAGAGTGCCGGAAGATGTCATGATGGCGGATTTGATCGCCGCAGGGGACCAGTCGGGGTGCGAGGCCTTCAACAGCGCGGCGATGCCGGCGAGATGAGGAGCCGCCATCGATGTGCCGGAGAGGATGTTGAACGTGGAAATGGAGTCGTTTCTGGGGTTGGGCCCGACGGGAGAAGGCCATGCAGCAACGATGTTCACACCAGGCCCGATGATGTCCGGCTTCAGGATGCCGTTGTTGATCGTGCTTGGACCTCGTCCGGAGAAGGCCGCGACGGTGGGTGACGGTGGGCTCCCGTACCATGTGCCCTTGAAGAGGATCGCCGCCGTGGGGGTTCGCGAGGACTTGACGTAGGATTTGATCTTGGTGGCGGCGGCGTAGCCCACATGGGCCGCCGGGATGACATGGGCACTCGCCTCCGGGGTGAACATCTCCCGCGCCCGGTTCATGAGGATCATCGCGACCCCGCCAGCCTTCTTGACGACCGCACCCTTCTCGATGCTGGTGTTCGATCCGCCGGTCTCGCACAAAACTATCTTTCCCCGGACGTTGATCCCATCCAGCGAGCCATCGCTGCACGTCTTGGCCCGAGAGATCCCCCTCTCCCCAGGGTACACCAGCGGCAATTGGATTGCCGGAAAATTTTCCGGCTGATACATGGTTTCTCCGTTGATTTCTACTCCACTTCCGAGCTTGACCGTTGCTCGGACTGTCCGATCCATGGTGCTTGCCCCGACGGTGAGCACCCACGGTGCATCGTTCTCCACGGAGCTCTCGCGAGGCCCTGCGTTGCCTCCCGAGGAGCTCACGAAGATTCCCTTTGCTACCGCAGCCAACGTGCCGATGGCCATGCTGTCGTCAAAGAAGGGCTCCGGTGGCGATCCAATGGAGATGGAGAGCACATCAACTCCGTCGGCAATGGCTTGGTCGATGCCGGCCAAGATATTGCTCCCCAGGCACGTCTTGTAGCACACCTTGTAGATGGCCAGGTGAGATTTCGGCGCCATCCCGGCCGAAGTGCCCTCGGCATGGCCAAGGACAGCAGCACCGCGGACGAAGCTCCCCGCAGCTATGCTGGCCGTGTGCGTGCCGTGCCCGTCATGGTCCGCCGGGGAGGCCCGGCACGCCGTGCCGAACCCCCTCGCGCCGATCAGCTTGTTGTTGCAGACGTTCACATCGAAGTCGCAGACCCCCTTCCACTTGTACGGCGGGAGCGGCATGCCGGAGTCCATGAAGGAAGGATGGGACGGGATGATGCCGGTGTCGAGCACACCGATGATAACCCCTTGGCCTAAGTTTGAGTCCTTCCAAAAGCAGCGGTCTGGGTGGAGCCCGAGGAAGTCCGGCGAGTGTGTCGTGTGGAGGCCGAACTCCCGATCGCGGTACGCATGCACGAACCCTTCCATCGATTCCATGGCCTTCACTTCGTCTTCGGAGAGCCTGGCGGCGAAGCCGCTAATGGCATGGTTGTATGAGTACACAAGCCGGTGCTGACCAGGGGCAGTGGGGGGTGGCAGGAAGGATTTGTAGTACTTCTCTCGGGCTTTGGGGCCGAGCAATCTGCTGTTATCGGGCATTTTGACATGAACGATGTAGATATCACGGTCGCCAGAATTTGTGCAGCGACTGACGACGGGAAGGAGCTGGCCGTGGGTGACGAGAAGAGATGGGTGGGAGAAGATCAGGAAGAGAGCGGAGAGGAGGAGGAGGAGGCGCCTATCCTCCATTGGGAAAAAGAGAGAGGGAAGGATAATTCGGGTTAGGGGTTAGGCTTTGCGGCTTGAAGTGTCGAAGGGCGCGCATAAATATACGTGCATGGGACTTAAAAACAGGACAAGGGAAAAGGACCCATGCACACCTCGTTGCCCACAACACAACAGGTTTAACTAAATTCACATAATTCAAGTTAGGCTTTCAACAGGGTCTTTCCATGTCAGCCAATGCAACAAATGACAGGTACGCATTTCTGGTGGGACCCATACGATTAACCATCGTTTTGATGCACTGATAAGAAATTTGCTATCAAGAGCTTAAGAGAGAGCATTTCAAGCGTACATGTGGCTGGGCCTCATGAAGTTATTCAAATACTACGGTATACCAATACGAAGCCAGGCTCGCTCAACTCTCAGATGATTTGAGATGGTTGCCTAAAAACTTTGGCCCCCAAATGTATTTATTATAGTGAGTTGCAAGGTGAGCGTCCAAATGCATTGAGAGTCCCCAATGTCTTAGAGGCCTCAAATGTTATGTATCTTTATAGCTATAGATGTATTGAGGTCTCTAAATGCATTTATGTTGGGACGTATCTTTTACCTCAAAAATCGGCTTGCGCCCTGTGCTGCTATTTACTAGCCTTGCTATATATCCTTCATGATTCAACTACTTGCTGTTTAGGAACTACTTGCTGTTTTTACTAATAAAAGTGGTCAAGAAAAAGAAGACATGGTATCTTGAGTACTTGGAAGATAAAAGACGTATGGAAGGTGGCAACATGCTCAAGTGGCCGGCAGGCTAGCTAATCATCAAGGCCATTACAAGATATATAATCATACTGATGATAGTTGTCTTACAGTGTCTACACAGAGAAGTGCAATTAAGCTGGATGTACTGCAAGATCTAGCTCAATTATCTCATCTCACATGGCAAACCAACTTTCCATGTGAACATGCGGATCTCTAATTGGTACACAGGTTGGATCATGCATTCTCAAATTGTTATTTAATGTGTTCCATTAACATGATAGAATTAGGGATTGTACGGTATCGTTCAACCAGGCTACATACATCAACATAAAATATCGGTTGCTAATCTGAATCAGATAGCTAAATAGCATCCAAAATAATTGTATGAAAGCAAAGAATTGTTTACGTACGTTGAAATAATGTATATGATATATCATAATCTTTTTGAAAAAATATATCATAAAAAGTTGTGGAGCAAAGTGGATAACCCCCTTCTGCATCCTTGATTAACCACAGTCATAAAATCCAATCCTAATATTTGTGTCACCTAATTTATTTCGACATACAACCGCCTTCCCTCTTTTCTTTTTCTTTCCCTTTTTTTTTTTGTAGAACCCCTTTCTCCTTTTCAGCCCAAAACATGGCATTTCCTAATTATTCACAAATTAATTTTTCTTCTTTGAAATATGAAAATGAGAAAGTAATGTGAGTTTGCACATACCCACGGACTAGTTTGATGGGAAGAATATCCATCATATATATGGAGCTTCATTAGTGGGTGGAAGAACACTCAGTTTCTTAAGAGTGTGTAATAGCAAATGGAGACCCAATATTGACAACATCGTTGCACCCTAGATCCGTACGGTTAGCTACACTCTTGACCTTTGGCTTAGAACCCTCATAGTAACAGAACTCATATATTAGGGTGCTGGAGAATGACAGATGCTCAATAGATTCACGTATACAAAATCCCTTTCCGTACCATAATCAGGTTGTTTTGCTTAGTACTACCGTGAGCAGGCAAAATGAAATGTACAAATCCATTAATGTAGCTAGCGTGACACATGGAACGCTTGGCAATGTCAAAAGGCCAGATCATAGACGTTATCTTGAAGGGATACCCAGCCAATGATAGTTCATGAATCCAAGGAAAATCAAGCAATGCCTCTCGCGCCGAAGAACAAGGGAATCTAGAAAGGATCATTTAAAATGCGTGGTTTACACTGCAGAATGCTATGTAGCGCTCGATAGCTACTACAAGAAAATGTATAACTATCAACAACAATAACAACAATGCACCATGTCTGATATATAAAACTACCTTATTTGATAGCCATCCATCTTTTGATAGGCCTAAATACTCGATGGATGTCCCTTTTGCATTATTGAATAGGTTCAAGAAATGCTTGTAGACCTAAAGGGGTTGCCCATTCCACTACTTACAAAGAAACTACCCAATTATAGGCCTGGATCAATAAGCCTCCATTGCTGCCAATCTGTCTCCAAGAGGAGATAGCTGACCATCCATCAACATTGTCACTGCTCTCAGCTCCATTTTACTCTCTCTCTCTCTCTCTCTCTCTCTCTCTCTCTCTCTCTTGATGAAATGATACTGTCTCTTTTTTATATAAAAAAAAAAGAAATGAACAGTGCAGGCATGCTTTTATTTATGTTTTAATTGAATGTCAAATATTGAGTTCGTATTATTTGGTTGCTTATTTCATCCATTTAAATCTCTATGTGATGGGCTTCTTCCTATACCTATGAGCTCCATTTAGATGGCTTCCAATATCCAACACAGGGGATCTCAAGGACCACCATAATCTAGGAATGCAATTCAATGTTGGCATGAGGGGTCTTAGAGGCTCTCGTATTTGGTGTTTTGTAAGAAGGCCATTAGTGAGATGGAGTGACAACCCTAATGAGATAGTATGCAAACAGTATAGATCACAGCAGAATTCTATTCTTCACAATCTTGTTTCACTTAAAAAGTATTTATACTCAAAATATTGGACATATAACAAAGTACAAGAAATGTGTGTATGAAGAAACTGAACAAATTTAGAGCTGTTTATGATATCTGCTTGAATTAGTGCTTAAGAAAAATATTTTCTCTGTAATTTGAAAAAAATAAAAATCTTCAAAAGATATGGGGTGATATGCATCCAAATGGTGAGAAAAGCATAGATGGTAACGTCATGTTCTTTCAATATCAGCATTCCTAGAAAAAGTATATTGTTGATAGAAAAGATGCAACCTGACCAAAATACCAAGTATTCCTATGACAGCAGGAAAGCTATTTATAGAATACAATTTCTAACTCGGAAATCAAGGTGACCTGTATGAATTAGCTTTGAGCATAGCTTCAAATTCAGTTAATGCCATTGCAGGCCCCCCAAGGTGGTAGATCCCATTGCTTCCCATACTTCATTGCAGCCAACCTCTTCACTGTCTACTCCTTCCTTGTCACCATCCCACCATCCACATCCATTAGCATCTGAAAACACAAACGCACAAATTAAGGAATCATTTATTCCAATGGTAAATAATATATAACACACTGGCCTCAGTGAAAGCACAAATTAGGCACAGGCACTAGATAGTCTCGGAGGCCTAGCCTCTCAAATTAAGATGATACCAGGTCCACAAGAAGTGGACTCAAAAGGAGTCCAACCAAACAAATTTAATAAGCTGTGCCTCAGCCAAATCTTCTAGTTGTTTCATCTCCACACCAAAGTTCATCCAGGAATCTGTAGAAATTTCTTTTCCAAGTAAATGCATTCGATGCTATTTCATTTGATACACCAACAAAAGTGGTGCGCACAATTTTCTTCGTCAATTTGTTTTGGGGACAGTTACAGAACATGCAGGTGTTTGCTCGCAAGCACATTACCTAATTGATTAAAATTAGCACTACTCACAATGATTATAAAGGGGTTTGGATCCCTGGTCTATGAACCTCTTCTCTCTTTTCTTTGGTCGGGGCTTTGGATCATCTCCGAGAATGACTAAATGCTTTGGGGTAGAATCCCTCTCATCATCACCTGACAAACCAAAGATGACAGATTGAGCTTCATGTTGTCAGCTTCTAAAACAGGTCGGCTGATAAGCCAATTTATTAAGTGAACTATCCGATAATTTGAAGAGTAAACAAGAATGAACTTCCAGAACTGTCAGATGTACATGTCTGCATCATCTTAATGGCAAAGTCAATGAGTTAACCTATCTTTGCATAATAAAGAAAGAACTTGGACGACTATCAAGCCAATGATTTTTTGAGAGAATTTATCAAGCTGATGATAAGTGCATAAGCATGACATCAAATTTACAGCTTATTTGGCACTATGTAGAAATAATAAGAGAAATGTCCTAAATTTCTTGCTTTACCATCTCTAGCTTTCATATTTGATTTCTATAATTGGACTATAATAACAATTTTTGTCTGTTTATATTAGTCTATCAGATCATCAAGATCCAATAAATCAATGGTTTCAATTGCTTCTTCTCCGAGAAAAGAAGTTCATGACCCGTGGGCCTTCTACCTCCACACGGCATTGCTCTGTCAAGCTTTCGCCCATTGCAGAAAATTCCCTACTGCTGCCTCTCGTAGGAGTCTAGGCCGTGTCTCAATCCCAGTGTGGCTGATCATTCTCTAAGACCAGCTACTAGGACTAGTTTAAAAAAATATAATAATAACATAGCAAATGATGATGATTCATTGCAAAGGAGGATAACACGATCTAGTTCTCGATGCCAACAAGAAATATTTATTTTTTAAAATGGTACAACGACATAAAAAAAGAGCTCTACTTTAGTTGATACATACATGCACAAATACAAATGTACATGTGTGTGTGTGAATGTGCGTGTAGGAAATTTTTTGATCTACCTTCTGAAACCAAAATAAATAGCTATAAGCAGGTCTTCAATGGGGAAAAAGAAAAAGGGATAGCAGAAGTTCATTTCCTTGGTGAAATAGTGATGAGTTGCCCACCATTTGGCTCAAGGGTGGGAAAGACCAGAACTCTTAATTCCAGAAGGAACTTGGTGAGAGTAATAGCAATATGCTCAATATTGGTAAGCATATTGTTCTTAAGAAGTCCAAAACCCCATTTCAATTAATTTAATTCTCACAATGCTAACAAATTGTGAGAAGAAAATAGTTCAATAAGCTAAACCATGAAATTCTAACCTTTATATTTAGGATAGACTTTAACATTAGATTATAAAGAAGAAAAGGATGCAGAAAGGCCTCCAGCTATTAGCATAGTTGGTTGGTATCTCACTCCCATGGGCTTGCCCCAAAAGGGGGGCGCCATGATCCCAGAAATCCCTTCATCCAATGATGCACCAAAATGATTAAAAAAAATCACAAGCTTTTTAAAAAAAGACAGCAAATTTTAACAAATAAATCAAAATTGGGAACATCTAGGTCACATCCAAAATCCAGCACAAACCTGAAGGAACTCCACATGGGTCCTTTCTTTTCCTTGAATCCTGGTTAACTCCAGTAGATTCCGACTCAAATCCTCCAACTCCACTAACCCCGCTTGTTCCAATGCTGCATTCATCTTTTGCCGGCCGATTGAATCGCCGGAAACTAGCTTCATCAAGAACTAAACCCCCACCGGCCGCATCATCTCTTTGACGCCCCAAATCCTTGTTGCCGGACCCAATTGATGCAAAGGTGCTCTGCTTCACCTGCGATGGAAGGAATCATCCCATTCAGCAAGCTTTTCAGGACGGAAAGCCATAAAAAAGATTCAATCCATGGCGATACCTTAATCGATCTGCTGGTAGTTTTTGCGATCTTTCGATTCAAAAACTCGGATAGCGACACCGATTGCTTCGATGGCTTTGATCGTGCGTCTTCATTGGGTTGCCTGGAAATCATAGAAACAAAACCCTAATAAAATTTATCCGATGGGACAGATAGAATAGAAAAATATAACAGCAATCGAGAAACTGGAGGGGGAAAAGTTAGCACCTTGATGCGGAGACGAAAGAGGAGAGAAGGGTAGTCTGGCCGAACGGCCTCACACCTGACCGATTCGCCTTCATTTTTTTCCCCACTTCCTTTTTACCTTCTTCTATTCCTCAAGAAATCGCGTTGGTTTTTTTAGCGACCTCCGGCGTCTTCTCGCCTTCTCCGAGGGGAGTTCGGGATTCTCTCGGCGCCAGATTTGAAACTTTTTGGCCTCCCCCTCTCTTCCCGCCCGTCGCCAGAATCTGCGAGACGAAAGGTTACATTTGGATCTGGGCTAACAAACCGGTCAATTGATCGGGTCAGATCCGAGCTAGAGCTGCTTTGTGATCAGGACCATAACTCTAGACTGATTGCTGCGAGATGCGATGCACTTTCAAAGTATCAGCTTTTGGTGCGGAGCTTAGGACAGCGTGGGAGGAAATCTTCTATGCGAGATGGGTATTAGAGGCTGGGAGCATTATCCTCGAGAGGACTCGACTGTGGTGATCGAGTGGATACGAAAAAAGAGGCGGAGGGAGGTAGAACATGCACTGCTATGCGACATCTATTGACTAGCGAGGGAGTGTAGTGCCTTCCAGATCGTATATATGTACCGAGAGGTAAATAAGGCAGTTGACTGGGCCAAGGAAAAAAAGCCAATTCAGAAAGGATCCGGGCCAAGGAAGCACTCAGAACCCCCACTACTGAGTTCAGATCCTCTCCTGCTTGCGCTTCTATCTATCCAGACCTGTCCTGCTATGGGTTCCACTCTATTCTACTGAAAAAAATAATGGCACCCTGGCATCTTAATAGATTTACCCACCTCATGATTTGGCAAGAGATTGGAGATCCAAGGAGGAGTTTCTTCCATGCTAACTTTTACACTCTCAGTAGCATCAATTGAGATTCAGAAAGGTTAGGAGTTGAGTCGAGCTTATTAAGTCAATGCTAAAAGCTTGACTGATATTGACGATAACAGAGGATAGAGCGCTCCATTTGAAGGCAAATAGTCTCTTAAAATTATTAAATTTTGAACTGAGATATGTCAAAAATATTTTCTCAAAGAAGAGATAATATTAAAAATAATTAGGCAGCATCCGAGCTCATCATCTATGCAAACTGACTTCCCACTATATACATACAAATGAATTCTGGCTCTGCAAGCTGCACAATACTTTATAACCTTTCTTTTTCTAGAAAAAAAATTCTTGAACCTTCAGTCGAGTTACTTAAAATAAGTCGGCAACATCTAAGCTCTTCTGTCATGTTGACCTACCAATGTGTATATAACATCTTGCACAGCCCTATGTTTCAATATCCCTCAGCGGAACTACGACTAACTATTACAAAATAGCTAGAGATTCAGCTTGATTTGGATAACAATGCATGTGCTGCTGTATTCCATATTCATGCCACAAAAAAGTTAGCCATCAATAGTCTAAGAATCAAGCACAACCGCATGGTTTGCTGGCTTAAGGCAAGCTTTTGCTCCGAAACACCTGTTTCATGGATCACTGTATGCTGAAGACAGCCTAGATTCTAATACAGCATCAAGATGTTAAAAAAATATTAGTTTTCTGTATCGCAAGCCAAAGAGGGCAAGAGCAAGCTAATCCTTCAACATCTCTTGGAAAGGATCCTCTGTTTTAGGACCAGGAGATGGAGATGAATCAGCTGGAGTTGCAGTATCTGAAGGTGCTCTCAGAGATTTTGAGATGACACCTTGTTCTTGCATCACCTCCAGTGAAGCTTTCTCCTTGGCTTTTTTCGCTCTCTCTATTACTTCTTCCTGCATTGATTAGCCTTGTCAAAGCAATCTTATAATGTGCAAAATGGAATTCACAGAAATCTTAATCATAGATTAGCAATTAAAAGAGTGCAGGTAGTTAAAAAAATATCAGGAATATTGAATATTTCGTAATAAACACTACGGCATAAAAGAAGTGCTGACTGGTCTTGTCAACCTTTACTTCAATCAGTGGAAGACAGCATGGAGTAACAGCATCTAGAGGAATGATATATTGACAGCTTTCTTGGAGTCATAGGCCCTATTTGGAACATTCTACAAGTTTAAGTCAAACATGCCTACTAGGCTTCTTCCATCATTGTTCAACTCTTATTAACATGTTCCCATGTTCTTGAAATTACATTATAAGTCCCCAACTTATTCTATTGCTTTATAATTGCCACTGATCATGGAGATTTACGATTTATATTTTAGTTCAATATATCTGCTTAATCTGTTGTTCTGATACAGTATGTTTTTGCTTACCCTCAGGTATCGAAGCTGAAGGCAATAAATATCTCTGGATTATCTACACTATCTCTTTGACTATCATGAATTCATTTATTTTGTCTCTAATTATTTTAAATTCTTCATTACAAGTTTAGAATAGTCGAAAACAAGCCTTGGTACAATAGTAAGATGGCTCCACTATGAGCTGGGTGTCACAGGTTCGGAACATAAAAATAGCCTCTTCACACCCAAAGATAAGGCTATGTACCTTTGATCCTCCCTAAACCCCAAAGTGGCAGTAGCTTCGTGCACTAGAACACCCTTTTTTTAAGTTTAAAATAATTAAGCTCTTTAAAATTTCAGAATTATAAAATACTTGAATCCCTCTTTAGTTTGTCTCATGCCATAAAGCTTCTCTACTATTTGGCCATGTCAATTTCAACCCTCTTACTTTTCTCATGCACAATGCAGTGTTCCTTAGTTCTATCATAAAGATAATTATATAATGGACTTATACCTAGAGCAGGTACAGGATGAAGCTGTATACAGAATATACATGACATAAACCAGATTGAAATACGAAAGAATGTCCACGCCACAAAAAGACTATGCAACAAAACATGTAAATGCTGTTTTATATACACTATTATCCTACTAATGCACTTAGTGGTAGCAATCTTTGCTCATAGACGTCTCACATGGCCAAAAATATTCATAGTATTTAATTTGGCGTTATCAAAAAAATGGAAATCTAGACACAAACTATCAAGCATAATACATATAGCTTTAGAGCATGTGAGCAATTCCCAGCCAAATTGTTAGAGAAGCTACTCAAGTTTATTCCCAAAGTAAGCATATATGGTTTCAATTTCTAACAACTAACAAGACTGTTACTTTCCAATGCATCGATATTGAGTGAGCCTGATCAGACTTGCAATTTCCCTAGTACCGAAATATCACATAAGCAATAGGTAATTTGACCATCAAAAGCAGAAACCTTCAAAAATATAAAACTCACATATGATTACTTCATTAACTACAAAATCTTGGACTCTCACCTGGAAATCTTGGACTTGCTTTTGTTGCTCAGCTTGCCATTGACCAATTACACTCAAGATCTCCCCCACTGTAGATTCTACTCTTTCATTTAGTGCTTCTGCGAAAGCTTTTCCCAAGAAAAATGCATCAAGAATAACTTTGCTATCATTTTCACCTATCCAATAGTCAGAACTCATTAGCCAAAAGAAATATGTTGATAGATATGTAACTTTGTACAGGGCCACTTGTTCTAGTAAATCTGGAATCACATCACTTGAGACGATCATGCACATGCTAACTTGATTTACAATTTACAGCAATTTAAGTAAACAGTATGTTGTCTGGTGATCGAAAGTTGCAAGATCTTTTTTTTTTTTTAAAGGAAATTCATTAAAGTTCATAAACTGAATGTAGCAACAAAAGAAAAGTGCATAAACTGAATCACTCGAACCAAATGCTTCCAACATAAGATGGTTAAGATAATGGATTCAACAAGTTGAGTGGATGACAATTGAAAAAATAACTTTCTGAAGCCCATATTAACAATTTGGGTACCAGGAACCCACGTGTTTCCTTCACAGAGAACTGCAAAAATCCCCTGGATAGCTTGCAAAAACATGGTCCTCTGGCTAACCTATATATCTATCCCATTCACACCAAACATTCCTGAAAGTATAGGGTGCACTTTCCCAATGAAAAGTTCAGATTTGCATCAAAGCACCTGCATAAGTTGAATGAGCAAAAATGGCATAATCAAGCTAATTCTGCAAAAAGCTAAGATACCTGGATAGATTTTCCAAATTATCCATAAGAAACCTATTTAAGATTATATATGGCCCCATAAAGAGAGCAGAGATAATTTATGGAACGACAAAGGGCACATTATGTTAGATTCATGCTGTCTAGTGCCAACCCTAAGTATGAGAAAGTCATGAAAGAAATCACTTTTCAATACTGGCACATTTTTTTGGTGTGCATGTATGTGTGTGGAATCAAGCATCATCAGAAGAAATCAAGCTGAAAAGCTGAAAATTGCACCCACAGACCTCACAATAAGCAAGGTAAAACATAAAGTAGGATTCAAACCACTAGCCAAGAAGAGCTACTTAGGCTTTCTACTTGAAGACATCCCCCCCCCCTCCCCTCTTCCTTCAGGTATACAAACAGCCAAAGACTTTGTATCATGTGTTCACTAAAACACTTCAACTGTAAAATCAGTTAAAACTCCAAAAATATAAGGCTCAATGTGCATTAGCAAAGCTGTACTCGTAATTCATTTAAGGATCTATTGGGCACACTTCTTGATACCGATCTAAGAGATAATATCTAACTCAAAACCACCAAAACGAAATAGAAGCCCATCTCACTTCCTCTTCTCATTCTCCTCTGCTTTCTCTTGACTGGAAGGGAAATGCAAATGTGGGTGTAGAAGAATGAGTACCCACTGACATTGCAAGAGGACTTTTGTGTACCCTGCTGCCACTCTGCTACTTCCTCTAAATCAACAATGACTCATAAATTCCGGTGTTGGTTTGATTTGTATTATGATCAATGGGCCATTTAGATATTATGTTTTTTTCTTTTTCTAGTAAAATTCCTACTAAAGGTAGCATTCCTACTAAACTCAGTAAATCCTACTAAAAAGGAGTCCTAGGTGAGCTGAAAGTGAAAGGAATTTCCATTAATTCTAGATAACTTCGAGCTGACATGAAATTTAACATCCTTGAAATTTTCATATTAATTCTGAAAGCTAATTTAAAGGTAGATCTATAGTCCTAGTTTGAGATATATTGAAGCCAAGGAATCATATGTGACATACAAGCTGCGTTAGAATAGTTTATCTTACTAGAACTGTTTCAGATGCCAAATGTTTATGAGCTTTATGCAAACAGATAATCAGAAAACCCTTTTTTCAAAAAAAAAAAGACAGCAAAAGTGAGGATTCCAGGTTTTAAGAATTATCACTTTAACAAAAAGTGAGATCCAAATAAATCTGAAAACTGCAAACAAATATAAAACATCATTGTTCTGAAAGTACTGTTAACTTGAGGAGGAAAAAATAGAATGAAAGTGTGCTGAAGTTTAATACTATTAGCACATATCCTCCTGGATAAAATGTCAAAAAAGATGAATATTCCACAGGTACAAGTTTATACATGAAGTCAATGGTCAAAGTGCTATTGGCACTGAGCATGCCCACCTATGGCTGGCATGGCAGTTGCCATGCTGATGCACATGCCATACCATGGCAAAACAAAATAAATACAGCTATATGAAGACATAATAGACATTACTTCAATTAAAAGAATTTTTTTTAAAAAAGACTTAATAGGTGCCATGACAACCCAGTGCTAGGTGCCGATACTGGCCGAGCACAGTGCGTGCCAACCAACATGGACTGATACAAGACAGCACTTGAAATATGCATCAAATAGACATTCTTGTTATATGAAAAAAAGAATAATTTGAATTTGAGAATTTGACCATCAAGCAATCTAAGTTGTTTATTTGTTTGCTTGATCTCAATACTCATTCACGTGATTCTCTGAATCAGAAATCCAATCTTGTGTACCTTTCATTCAGTCCTATAATCCATATTTATTCTACAACAGTGGAAGAGAGCATGTTTTGTACTAATTTGCTCAATGCAACTTTTACAGAAGATTAGGCTCTACTTTACACAATGATTCTTCAATCAACATCCATGTGTAGTTCTCGCGGGACAACATCATCATGAAAATCGCAGGTCTTTCTCTTCTTTAGTCTAGCACCACTATAGGATCCCTGACGCTGATGGTATCTTCCTTTATTTCCTTTCAAAAATTACATTCCAATAAAACCTGGTATCTAAACACATATGAATAACCCTGAAGTGCAAACCAAAAAAGCTGTAGGACTTTCCCAGCCCAAACCTGGAACCAAAATGTCGCTTCCAGAACCTGAACTAGATTCATTTAAAAGATCGATCATAATATATATTCACATAATTTTGTAAATGGCACATTTAGATATTACAAACTACCCTCGAATACTGTAAAGAACTTTGTTTTATTCATTGGAAAATAGCATGATTTCACCTTGATCAGACAGCATGGAGAGTCTCTATAGATCAAATACTCAATATGTCAAGCTGATGCACCCTTGATTGAATTAGCAAAAAAAATCCCATTCCTAATCGTCAAATTGAAATTGTAACTGGAATAGCCATGGAAAACATAAGCTGCAACATCAAGGAGGAACCTTGTTACTCTAACAATCTCTTTTTGAGGACACTGGGACTTCAGAAAGCCTATACCACCATCTTAATCAATCTCATTGAGATAATTCAATCAAAATGAAGTCTGGTGAAAAGTGAGCATCAATTGCAAGATGGACCCCCAAACACAAAGATTGATTTGGGGACTTACTGTGGCAGCTACCAGAGTCAGGCCTCTATTTCCCTTACCTAGAGTCGAGGGCAGCTCGCGAAGGGGATAAAGATGGCCATCAGGAATTCTGATGCTTCTATTTGTGAATAGAAATTTACCATTCTTCCTATATATTTCTTAGACCTACTTGTTGCCCTATATATTTCTTTGATGCCTGATACCATATTCTCGCCGAAAACTAGACTGATATTTCGAAATAATTTGTTCAGATCCTTAAACTTCCTCAGATGTCCATCGTCCTGGGAACATCGGATACCAAAACTTTATATTGGAATTACGAATTATGCCGCTTGAAATAACCTTGGCACGGAATCAATTTCTCAAAACCCTTAACGAAGGAGAAAAAGAAACCCATCACCGACAAGCAAAAGCATATGAGATTCGATAAACATGATAAAACAACACATCAGCTGCTAAAATTAGTAAAAGAGAGGGCACTGAGACGGAGATGGAGGAGGAGGAGAGTGAAAAGGAAGTAGTTTGCGCATTACCTGAACCAGGGCTTGGTGGTCCGCTGCTACTGCACCGTACGCCTCGTCTCCCACCGGATCCCGCGAGGCTCGTCCTGAGCTTTAGGTTCGGAGGGGGTCGAGTTCTGGGAGATGGGAGGGGGAGGACAAGAGCGGAATGGCAACGGCTAGTTTCTACCGTCGGAGAAGCGGAGATCCCTATCATTATTCACGAAGGTCTCTGTGCGACCGAAACCCAACTTGGATCCCCCACCTTTTTCGCATTTTATAATCTCTTTCTTTTCACCAAAATTTCAGCATGATGTGGAAGCAATTGGGCCGTCAATAGGAAGCTGTGCTCCAACGTTTGGGCGATCGTGATTAGAGATGATGGTCGACCTGAAGCAAGATTTGTTATTATGTTCGTAACTCAATCAGCACAAGATTAATAGATGATCTCTATTTATCTTTTTTTATTACAAATCCTTGATCATGTCCATAACTCTAACAATCTCTCTCTCTTACCTAGAATGATCATGGCAGGAGGTCGGCGCACTTTTGATGAATCTATTCTTGTGGCGGAGCTATACGCGGCATGGAAGGATCTTAGATATGCTAGAGTATACCCTGTTGTTCGATTGATACTCTTAGAGGGCGTCTCATCCATAATGGTTGACTGGATTCGGTGCCGACGGGCTAGGCCGGACCTGCACATGCTACTCCAAAACATTTGGAGTATAGGGGAGGAATTAGATGTATTTCAGGCTTCGCATGTGTTTCGGAAGACGAACAGTGTTGCGGACTGGATTGCTTCTTATGCAGTCCATCATTCTGAGTCTGTATTTTAGGGTACTTATGATCGTATGCCGCAGGCATTAAATCGTGTTTTGTCTCGTGATTGCTCTGGGCTCTCTCACCGATAAGTGTAGCGAGAAGCTGGTTCACCAAAAAAAAACTCTCTTATAAATATCTTTAAATAATTATATCCTAACAAATTAGAAGACAATGTTAATTCTACAATTTATGTAAGAACACATACGGACGTGCATTTAGTCCCACGTTGGTTATTTACTGGATAGATTTTAAATATTTATGTAGGATCAAAAAATCTAAATAATATATTTCAACTAGCTTTTTGGATGAGATCTGATTGTTACAAATAGTATCAGAACTGACTCGGCCCATAATCTATGCGAATTAAGTTACACTATAGCACAAATTCATTGGGCTGACCATGGATCGATTATGGATAAAAAAAAAAGAAATGATATTTTAGGACTGATAATCAGAAAAACGACATGATTTGTTCTCAGAGAAAAGTATTTTTAGGACAGTGTAATGTATTAAATGATATTTTAGGACTGATAATCAGAAAAAGGATAAAACATGATTTGTTCCCAAAGGAAAGTATTTTTAGGGCAGTGTAATGTATTATAAAATTAACTTAATGGTATTTTGGTTTGAAATGTTGACAAATTAAAATCTTACAGAAAAATTATTTCCAAACTCAAAACTCCCTTTCATTAATATAGCATAAAACAAGATAAAATGAATTTCTTCCGATTTTTGCAAATATGATATTATATTATAATATAATTATAGATTATATTATAATTAATTATTATATTATAATTAATTATTATATTATCATCGATAGCGTGTGGGAGAACGTAGATAAAGAAGACATGGACATCTTTAAGAGCATTGTCGGCTCCAAAGCTCAGTGTGAGAAGAACTTTGGTCACGTGCCCAATCCTAATTCGGCAACGTAGATATATGCTGCTCACAAGGGTATTTTCGAGAACCAACTCCGCAGTACGAATCCATGCCCCATCTCTGCCGCTTCCCCCTTTTTTTTCCCCCTCATCCCCCTTCTTCCCCAAAACACCCCCCGGCCGGCCCCCTCTGCTTCGCTCGTCGGCAGCCCCGAAACCCCACAAGAATCGAAGTAGATCGAAGATTCTCTAGCTCGATTCCATCGCCAATTCGGTCCTCCTAGGGTTTTGATCCATCGATCTCACTCTATTGCGGTTTACCGATCCTTCTTGCACTTCTTGGAGCTCGATCTTCGATCTTCTCTCCTTGGGTGTTCTTGCCCCATCGGTATGGATTCGTTCTTCTTTTCAGCGCTATCATTTGTTGTTATTTTCTGACAGGATGATGTTATTGTCCTTGTTGGCGGAGTGGATCGTGGCTGCAAGCTAGGGTCCATGCTTGCCTGAAAGCTTTGCTGGGATTTCCGGTCCTAAATTTCTGAATTTGTCTGGATTTGAGCTGGATTAGGTAGTGATTGTAGGAAAATGGAAGTTTGCTCTCGTAATGTATTTTGCGAGACCGGGCTTGCTGGACTTTGCACTCAGTTAGGGCCTGTTTTTCGCCTTTCTTTTCGTTCTGGCTGTGTTTCTTGCTGCAGAGCCCTGATTTTTCAGATAATTATTTTGGATTTCGTGTTTCTTTTACCCATCCACTTCACTGCTAGCTCAGTCTAGCATAGGCAATTGCATGGACAAGGAATATATTTAGATCTGATCGTAGATTTTCAACATAAAAATTATAATTGTATTTTTTGCTGGGTAGATTAAAAGGCTATTTTTCCCCATTATGTTCAGGTCTAACTTGCTATCAGTTGTTAGATACCAGATGATTGCCACTAATGGGTCCAAGTGTGGTAATGTTCTGGTATAAGATGCCTTGGATCAATTGGGTTAGCTGTCATTATGCAATTACTGTTGAGATAATGCGGTGATATGGCGGTTGTGCAATCTATTTTAGTGCACTTAATTGCTTGATTAGTTCATTCTGAGGAAAAAAAGGGATAGCTATAGTTGTTTCATGGCTGGCCACTCATTATCCCATCAGGATCATAATCTAGTTGTTCCAGACCATTCTCTTGTCATTGGCCAAGAGTTCCCAGATGTGGAAACCTGCAGAAGGACACTTAAAGATATTGCTATTGCTTTACATTTTGATCTTCGGATAGTGAAATCTGATAGGAGCCGATTCATAGCCAAGTGCTCCAAGGAAGGATGCCCCTGGCGAGTTCATGTAGCAAAGTGTCCTGGTGTCCCTACTTTCTCAATCAGGACCTTGCATGGGGAGCATACATGTGAAGGAGTTCGCGGTCTTCATCACCAGCAAGCCACTGTGGGTTGGGTTGCCAGATCCGTGGAGGCTCGACTAAGAGATAATCCACAATACAAACCAAAGGAGATATTGCAAGATATCCGTGAACAGCATGGGGTTGCTGTGTCTTACATGCAAGCTTGGCGTGGGAAAGAGCGAAGCATGGCTGCAGTCCATGGCACTCTTGAAGATGGATATCGCCTTCTTCCAGCATACTGTGAACAAATAAAGAGAACAAATCCTGGGAGCATTGCATTAGTTTATGCAACCGGTCCAGAAAATTGCTTCCATCGTCTGTTTATTTCCTACCGTGCATCAATATATGGTTTTCTGCATGCTTGCCGGCCACTATTGGAACTTGATAGGGTACATCTTAAAGGAAAATACCTTGGAGGTTTGCTTTGTGCCTCAGCTGTTGATGCTGATGACACACTATATCCGTTGGCATTTGCTATTGTGGACACAGAGAGCGACGAAAATTGGATGTGGTTTCTATCAGAATTGCGAAAGCTCCTTGGAGTTAATACAGACAAGATGCCTGTATTAACAATTTTGTCCGAGAGACAGAATGGCATCGTAGAAGCAGTTGAAACCCATTTCCCCACTGCTTTTCATGGATTCTGCCTGCGTTATGTAAGCGAGAGCTTCCGTGATGAGTTCAAAAATTCAAAATTAGTCAACCTCTTTTGGAATGCTGTGTATGCTCTCACTGCAGCTGAATTTGAGGCAAAGGTAACTGAGATGATGGAAGTTCAAGATGTTATGCCTTGGTTCCGTCTCTTTCCACCTAACCTCTGGGCTGTTGCATACTTTGAGGGGGTACGTTATGGTCACTTCACTCTGGGAATCACGGAGATATTGTACACTTGGGCCCTTGATGGCCATGAGCTTCCTATCGTGCAAATGATGGAACACATACGCCATCAATTAACTGGTTGGTTTAATGATCGTCGCAATATGGGAATGTCATGTTCCTCAGTTCTTGTTCCCTCTGCTGAGAAGCTTATTTCAGAAGCTATTGCTGATTCACGTTGTTATCAAGTCCTCCGTGCAAATAAAGTGGAGTTTGAGATTGTATCATCTGAGAGAACAAATATTGTTGATATACAGAGCTGGTGTTGCTCATGTCGTCGGTGGCAAATCTATGGTATCCCATGTGCACACGCGGCTGCTGCACTTCTATCTTGTGGTGAAGATGTCCGGCTCTATGCTCAAGAGTGTTTCAGCATTAGGAAATACAGAGAAGCCTATTCACAAATGATATATCCCATTCCAGATAGAAATCTTTGGAAGGAATCAGGTGAGGGAACAGAAGGTGGAGGTAACAAAGCAGATATTATTATGCGCCCTCCTAAGACTCGTCGGCCACCTGGCCGCCCCAAAAAGAAGGTTCTTCGGATAGAAAGTTTAAAGCGCCCAAAGCGAGTTGTTCAATGCGGCCGATGTCATCTATTAGGGCATTCTCAAAAGAAATGTACATTGCAAATCTGACACTTTTGGACATTTTCTTCTTCAATTAAAATCTTTGTTATATTCTTATATGTGCAAGGAAGTAGAATTAGTGTTGTATCATGCAATAGAAGTTGGTTCTAATTTTTCTTATCATCGCTATATGCTCTTTATTTGATTAAAGCTGAGGATGCTGCTCTTTTATGAAACCTGTTATGGATTTGCTTTGTAAAGATTCATTGAAAGCTCAAATCCATGCATTCTTGTATTTCTTTATGTTACAATTCCTTTTGCTAAACTAGAGTCAAAGAAGTATGCGATCAGAGGCATGGACAAGAAAGCAGGTCATATGCGCTCTTTAGGTGCAGGCTGAGGCTTGGCAAATTTTGGTGGCGGTTAGTCTCTTCAGTGTTCCTGTATAATTTTATATTTCTTTATTCAGGAAACTTTGTCAAATTAAAATGAATTATTTACTTTAAATGCTGAATACTTTCTTCTTTCTATGTGACTAATAATAGTATATTTACCAAAAAAAGACTTAGATGAGGCCATATATATGCTTATGTTATAAGGAGGATCAAAAAAAATCACACAATTAGGATGATCTGCAAGGATTTTGAGGAGAACTTTGTCCTGAAACTTTATATAAGAGGGTTCATTAATTGTTGAATGTTGGACATTCTTGGTTCCATGTTACAAGGAAAAGGATATTGGAATTTGCAACAGATGATGGTTCTGGCAAATGATGGCTATCACAGCAGCAAAATACCACCTAATAAGCTTTATAGTTTCTTGGATTATAACTTTTCAGTTCCTGGGATTAGGAGGATTTGCAGTTCTGTGATGCCCTCAATCAAATAAGGGTATTCTTCAGCCTAATTATTGAACTGATTTAGACGACTATTTGCACCAGTCAACTGTCCTTGATGTGAACTGTAGGTTGGGTCATTGATGAGGACAAAGTTCTTTGAAATATGAAGTGAAAATCTCATCCCAAGTTTCAGATCTTTAGAATAATTGGGTGGATCACTTTCTGAGAGTGCTGGCAGAGTGAAAAGGCATCCTTATCCCAAAAGAAAGAGCTTTTGAGTATCCTTTGATTGCCTGTGCATTGGCTTTTCATTATCCAATTCCACCCTACTTTATAGGCAAGAGTATTGTCTTCCATCAAGGAAGTCCGAGTAAGGTCTAGAGGTGGCAGGTCTAGAGAATTTGAATGGAAACCAACTTCTATGCATGTCTTTGCTTAAATACTCCTAAGTATGCTTGCTCCAAGTCTTTAAAATCACCTTTGAATGCTTCACCTTGAATAGAAGGACAGTTAAATGTTCAGTTAGCATTCCAAATATGATGAGGAATTATGGTAGGATGTGTGACCTAATTAATGCAGAGTCTGAAAGGTGAGGCTGGAAGTCATTGAAATTGAATGGCCCCAGCAAGAAGAAGTTACATTGCTGGCGGGCTTGCAGTGAAAATACAAATCAAGGAAATATTGCAATGTTTGTAGATTTACAAGGTCCCATCCAGGTTAGCCCCTGATTTTCTACCTAGGATACTTTTTTCTGCATGTCAAGAATGAAGTAGGTGGTGTGACACACACACTGCTTTTTGCTGCATGTTAAGAATGATAATGGCGGTACTGACACACACAGAGATACTATTCATGAAAGCACATATTTGAAAGTGTAAAAAAAAAAACATTTTTATTTTTCTGTTTCATCATGGAGATCATATCTTTATGATCCAAAAACTTTGCAGAATCGCCTTCTCACTGTTTTTCTTATTTCTTGCTTTTTCTCAAGATTTTCTTAGAAATTGAGCTAAGATCCAAAAAACTTTGTCGAACACCTTTCTCACTGTATTTTCTCTTTTTGCATTTTCTCTTAATTATCAACCAAGGGACTGGCTTGTTTGTGGTCATTGTATGAGAGAAGAGAGAGTGACTGATGGAGATAAGGGAGAAACCCATCTTAACTGGAATTTCATTCCCTGAGCCGTATATATCTATCTGGACTGACAAAGCACATAAGATGATTTATGGCTATGGACTCCAAAACAGTTATTTTGATTACCTTCTGGTGTATCCAAAGCAAAATGAGTCCACTTTCCTTCAAGGAACATGATCTTACTTGAAACCAAACAGACTTGAAAGGTATGTACAACACCAAAACCCAAGTTATGAACTTATGTCATACTGATCTAAAGTGATAGGATTTTAGTTGTCATTACATAATTCCAAGCTTTTGTAGATATTGTTGCTTAATTTATTTCATACTTTTGTGATGTAACAAGCGTCACAAGATCATAAAAAATCTTTATCATTAATTTGTTGTATGATCAATTTCCATAATGTACATATTGATAAAAGTATATCAAGAAGTTTGTTGCATGCGATTGTATTTAAACTCATGTAACACATTGTTTGATTATTTTTTATGTTATCTCATTTGCACTTTAAAGGTGAATTACTATGGCTGCTAATTTCAATCCACTTTAACCGTCAATAGCTTACAAAGTGGACTAATAACTTACCTTAGCCTAAGCCAGAGTGTGTTTATAGCCAAAACTTTATGGTGTCTGTCTGGCCGTCTGGGTGCTCTGCTTTAGGTTGTCAATGCTAAGGACCCATTGGTGGTTGGACAACCTTGACATCAGCATTATCATGCAACATCACTGTCTTGCTGGAATTTTATTTATATGCATGGAGAAAAAGAAGATATAATGAAGAGGTTTATGAGTTTATATGTCAATAAGAAAGAGGGTTTTGAAGTTGATGGTGTTGGACCACCGAGAAAGTTCTTAAGTTTCAAAATTTTTAGTAATGGTGAAAGCAATTAATGAATTTGATAAATTTTAGCCTTATTAACATTTTGTTTTTAAGATGATGTCTACAAGTATTATTTTTAAGGTGAGAGGGAAAGAAGCTGAACCATGGGTATGAGATCTGGAGAGCTTTATACCTGAGTAAAGCAATTCAGGTGAGTTCCCGAGATTGGGCAAGTCCGTGACTCTTTTTATTTATTTTTCATTCTCTTTTTATCAATAAATCAACTTCTTTTTCTGTCTGTCTTTTCTTCTTTGTTCTCTTTTCTCTTTCTTGTCGATTTCTTGCTGCATCACTCTGTTCTGAATTTTGAATTTAATTTTATTATTGACGTTGTTGGCTTGTTGCTTGCATGCATATGTTAAACATGTCTGTGTCTAAGGCTTTTTTCTGTGTGTGTTTGTGCACGTGCGCCAGGGAAAGTAGTCACAGCCTTCTTTTTCATATTGAGTCTGGGTAAAATATCCTGAATCTTGTAGCAACATGGGATTACTTGAAAGTACCTCAGAACTGGGAACTCTGTCCAACTGCATGTTCTTAAATGATTGGCATGGTGGTCTATCCTTTTGCTGGGATTTGAGTATAAAGATGAGATCTAGAGGAATATAAGGGAAAATGAGACTCTAATTACTTGTTAATTGGGTCAGGTGAAGGGAAACCTAAAAGATTTGTATGCTATACAGTATTCTTAAATTTGGTTTTGTTGATGTTTGAGTTGGTCCATGGTGTGACTTCAGTCATAGGTTTGGTACGAGTGCTCTTTTAATTGAAACTTGTATTTTTTCCATTTTGCGTTATCCACTAGAGCTCATTTTAAATATCAGCAAAGTAACTTCATTGGCAGAGAAAACCTCCACCCAAGTTTCTTCAAAACATTCTTATGGAAGATAACAAACAATTTTATATTCTATGAGAATGAATTAGATCTTCTTAGAATCTTTTTCAAAACATGCATTTCACATATCTTAAGCTTATAAAGAATGAGAATGCCTTCATATTTTTTATGGTTAGATTTAAAGGTTTAAGGGAAAAACTTGCCTCCATACATCTGACGTATCTGTGGCTATTGTTGGGGGAAGTTGAAACCATTAGTCTTTATGAAGTAGTGGTTGTTGGCATGGAAGAAATTGTCTGCAGTCATACTTGAATTGGTCAGTGTTCCTAGTTTGATGCTTCAAACCGTAAGATGGTTTTATTGTTTCTCCTGCAGGATGCACTTTCCCATGTTTATGTGTTCCTGCTTGCATAGGTGCGGGTGCTGGGATTAGCGGTTCTGGTGTCCCACAGCTATTAAAAGTTCATCTTTAAGAATTCATATTAACAAATAGGATGGGTAATTTAAAGTTTCATTTTATAATTTATCAGACAAGAGGTTGATGGGTGAGTTGTTGGGAAAAAAGAATCTCTGTATCAATTGGACGTTCTAACTAGATAATGAAGAGGCTCCCATTATGTGCATATGAATTTATCCCTCATGTGCATAAGATTTATAGAATTTGTTACCAAATAAAAAAGATTAGTCGATTATAGAATTGTCGAATCAGTAGTAATAAACTTTATGAACAGGTGCTCAGAAGTATTTTCTTTTCATTATACTGTAGATGCTAGAAACTAGTGATAAATTTAGTATTACCAAGATATAAAAAATATTTAATTTCATAGTTACTGAGAAAATTAAATTTTGGAGCGAATGAGCCTTGTGACTTCCCACTCACAGAATCCGTTCTTATCTAGACGCTTTGGTGTTGAGTATGTCTGGAGTGCCAACACTATGAATTCTTGGAGATGGCAAGACTCAACACAATACCATTGGACACCCCAAGAATGGGCAAGTTTCTTGATGAGCCTTCCATGTGATGAATCAGCATTGTAAGTTTTAAAACCTTAAAACTCTCGACCAATTCAAGTTAAAATGTTAGCCTAAAAGTTTGACACTTCTACTATACTTTCTAGAATTCAAGTCTAGAGCACTTCAAGAAACTTACGATGCTTGGACATATGAAAGTCATGGAGATCTAAAAACAAGCCTGACAAGTTGGAAGTAGGTAAGTTTATTGGAGAAAACTAGTTTTATAACAATGCTCTGAAAACAGCAAACCCAGCTTCCACTTGCTTTAACAGGATATAGGGTTAGGAGGGTAGGCAGAAGCCTCTTTGATTTGCCGTTAAGTGCTGGATCCATTGAATGAGTTTAGTAGAGAATTCTGCCTCCAAAAAAGAAAGCCAAATGAGGTATGGGGACGTAGATGATCAAAAAGAAAAAGAAAAATCTTAGTTGAAAACATTGAAAATTAGATTTTCCTCGATGCTTCAAACAAAAGATTTTCCTCTGGCATAGCGCGGGCCCTTTAAGTTCAGACCGCAGTAGAATTATGAGTTTATGACTGCAATCTACAATAAAAGCATTCAAGTTTATAGACGGTTCATAAAAGCAATGACATTCGATTTCCGGTTGGATTCATGGAATGGACGGTTTAGTTGGATTTGCTCGTATTAAGCCAATACTCCTACAGCCCAAATCCTGTTGGAGGGAGAAAAAAATTATTCATGAACCTTTTTTTTTTCTTTCTATAGACCAACAAGCTCACAAATAAAATTTACGCTAAGACTAGAACAGGTCTCTAGAACAATACTGGTTGGGTCGGTCAACAGACTCAATTCTTGCAGAAAATTCAGTCCGATTCTACTGAATTTTTTAAAGTTATAATTTTCTATTTTAATTAGACATTCCATTAGAAACAAAAATATAAGATTAGTTGCTTCATCTAGAAGAGCCATTGGAAAGAGAGACTTCAAAGCTCTCAGAAGACTTGGCTTGGCCCCTCTCTGCATCAGCTTCAGGAGCATCATGGCCATGGAGCGAGAGAAGCTTGTCAAGCTCGCTCTGGTATCACCTCATCGACAGCCGTCATTGGTTCCTATCGGTCGTGCGGCTAAAAGGGATCGGAGAGGAGGGGAGGGGAGGACCGATGGTGGTGGGGTGCTCATGTGGCATCCAAAATAAAAAAAAAAATAGAATTCTCTGCAATGTGACTTCTGCATCTAGTGCAGTATCATCCATCTAGAAGACGGACAGTTCTTCATCACTGCGACAAGCTGTGTAGTGTTCTAATGGTGCCTTGTTGTATTCGAGAGAGAAGAGCCATCCATCTTCAAAATAGATGATATGGTAGCTATCCATGATGGCACCGCGTTCTCCAATCCGGGCTCTCAAAGTCAAAAAGTAGGCTTGTAGCCTGATTTCAGCCTTGGCCTTAGTTGCATGTATAATCCCATCCACCGTCTAGCATCCAAGGAAAGAAACTTGCGTGGCAGTGTTTTTTTTAATGATGGGACAACATGCGGAACATACCAAACCAGCGAGATACGCGCTATCAGATTGCATGGACAAGAAGTGCCCATTGACGTGGCATTGCTACGAAAATTAATGCAAAAGTGACATGCTATATGGCTAGTCAATACATGGCCCAAAATGCAATTAATCCTTTAACCTGTTTCTCAGGCGGTTGAAAATGATTGGCTACCTGATAGGTCGATGCATGGCATGTCATCACAGTTTTGATCATCTTTGGGTGGGAGGAAAAACAGTATAAAATGTTTAATCATGCAAAATTTCTTCCATAAAAGGTCACTAAGAACATATGAGATGTATGCTATGATTGAGTTCATGCCCTTCTTAATGGCCCTCATGATGCACCGCCACCTTGCTACCATGGGATCTGGTGGACTACACCTAGATCTTATCTATTTTGGACACGTTTGGTACGTAGGAAGAAATGTTTTTTCCAAAAAGATAATTTTTGAGAATATGATTTTAGAAAAATAACTTTGGCATAGAAAAGTGACACATTCTAAAGTGGCTTATGTTTAGTTGAACATGTACTTTCTTGAGAAAGTTATATGAAATACCTACTATATTCTTAATATAAGAACAGATTTTATCCATAAATTTTGATAGCTTAAGAGTACTTTTGTAAAAAAAAAAAGATTTTAATTTTCAACTGATAGAAAAGTAGCTTTTTCATGTCCTTCAAATTTTTTTTCATAAAATATAAAAATTTTATTTTTATGAGAATGTTAATTTTCTATCTCTTTTCTTTGAAAATTCTAACCAAATAAGGGACATATTTTTATTTTTCTGTTGGCTATACTTTTTTAATTTCTTTCTTTTCTCGTTTTCCCCTCACATGTTTCCATTTATTTATTTTTTTATATGAAAAAGCTAAAACTAAAACCAATCGTAATGTTGAGGCATGAAGGTCATGACCTCTTGGACCCACTTGTTTTTTTTTTAGTGCCGTCCAAGTGGTGAATGATTGGTCTAATAATGCATGCCAAAGTGAATGCCCCGCTGAGAGTTGTCCAAGTATTTAACGCTAATTGGGCAATCAATTTATGAATACTAAACCTAAATATTTCAACTAACGCCAAAAAAATAGAAAAACAATAATATAGAAAAACAACAACGTCGACAACTTATACAACGATGATACAAAAGATTTATCCATATCAAAAAATTGCATGTTTCTGCTTGATGAACCAATTTTAATAGCAGTGCTTGCATAACAATTGGTAAGCACCACATCGAGGCATTACTATGATTTTTTTTTTTTAAAGAGAGAAACTATATACTCATCTTGAAAATTATAAAACGAGTAAATTTGATTCTTTCGTAAATTATTTAGAGCAAAATTAGCATGCGGTTTTGGATAACTCCCTGAACCCATTAATAAATTGCACAAAGAAACTGGGTTTGCTTCATAACTAGTATTTTGTCACCGTTCTTATGCCTATAGAGGGATAAATAGGGCAACCCAATATATATGGGCCTTTTCAAGGGATTAAGTGCATCATAGCAAGTTTAACAACTAAAGATTAATAATTGTTTGAAAAAAAATGGATCCTCTCGACCCTCTCTCCCCATAAAATAGATAGTTTTATAAAAACACAGCATACGTAGCTATACATATTATAATCATTTTATGTTCACAAGAAAAGATATTCATTCATTTTATTTATTCATTCACTTTTTCTATAACTAAATTCTATGGACAGGAGACATTCCCTCCCCTTTGTACGCTTTACTTTTTCATGTTTTGGCGAAATGTACTCAAGTTAGAGTTATATAAAATGCCGTATTTACCAAAAAAAAAATGGTCAAGTCCCACCTGAACCATTTATGGAAAATGAGAAGGGTGATGATCTATGGAGTTGGAGAGCCATCCTTTCAACCACTTGGCTTTGACCGTCTCTCTACCTCCATAGCTAAGCCACACTTCAGGAAGGCCCGTAGAGGTTCCTACACTTGTGTTCTCTTTGCAAGCTCTTTTTTTTATTATTATTCATCGAAGAGGAGCAGCTTCCTTGGTAGATGAATGGACAAGTAAAATATCCCAGCAGATGAGGAAAGTGGGGCCGATGTTGGGATGTCATCAAAATAAAAGATTGCAAGTGAAGTGCCCTTCCTGCATGAGAAGGTTGAGAAAAGAGATTCTTGTCTTACAAAGCAATATATATATATATATATTTCTGATTTACTAATATTTATGCTTAGAATTGTTTTTATGTGTTAAAATATTTGAAGAAGAAGAAAAAATTAAAAAAAGAAAAAAAATTATTTCTATGTTTCATCATATTCTATACACCTCTGAAGTTATATATACTCGTATATAGGCTTCATGCAAGAAAAATGATATAGAATGATATAAAATTATGCCAGTAAAAAATATATATATAATTTTTTAATTTACTGATATTTATACTTTGAATTATCTTCATGAAATCCATGTTTTTTTTTTTGTTTATTAATATGATTAAGAACTGCTTAATTGTTCTATGCCTCTGGTATAGCATGGACCCTTTAAGTTCAGGCAGAAGCAGATTTATGACTGCGATCTACAATAAAAGCATTCAAGTTTATTGGCGGTTCATAAAAGCAAAGACTTTTGAAGGTGGAATCCAGCTCCTGCTGATATAGACCAGGTCAAAAGATGGAGAAGTTAAATGGGAGATCAACCTATAATAAAAGCTTCCAATTGACTAATCAATGAGGAGATTAATAGGTACTTGACTCTGATAAATACTTTAATAATTTAGGACCATGCTCATTGTTGAATAAATAATTCTTTCGAGAAAAAAGTTTAATTAATAAACAGCTTACTAGATAGTCCAGAACTAATGCAGGTCTTGTTTCCGAGAAAAAAAAGAAAAAGTTTATGCAGATTAGATATTGTTGGCATTTGTTAAGTGTGTAAAAAAAAGAAAAAAAAAGCATGCCAAGCCTGAGTGGTTGTATCTTTCCCATCAAAGAAGAATTTCCTTCTTTCATGTGAATTCATCGTTGAATCGTCCACTTATTATTTCGAAATCTATGCAAGTAAATGAATGATGTAGTTCGGATTGCTTCGAGATTTATGTGACTAGTGATCCAATGATGGATTTGAGTGGATGAAAAGAGCTTCTTTTGGGCAAAAGATGCAAACCTCTCCCACGAGGTTCATGAATGTTGATTTGGCATTAAGAAGTTCTATGTTCAGCGTGAAAGAAGAATTCACCTGGGTAGAAATTCACCATTGGATTGTACTATAGCCCTTTTTGAACGAAACAGTCGTAACATAACATCGACCAAGTCCACAACGTAAAATAACAGACCATTTCTTTGTGCGGAAGATGCAACCCGAACTCTAATTTGGTATTATACTAATAAAACAAACTTCTGTGCATGACACCAAATCCCTAACAGCTGCAATAGAAATTATTTTCTTTTTAATCCGTGCTGTCAACTTTTTTTTGACATTAAAATAATAATTATCATGGCTGCCATTGTACTTTATAAGCATAAGATAGGAAACAATATCAGAAAAATAACATTACTTTCCGCACTGCTATCCATTTAATTAAAATATTATATTCTTCAGACTGTTTAATAATTTTTGAAAGAAAACTGATAGACAAAAAATAA